>JANHAO010017646.1:0-13899 GCA_026873985.1 Saraca asoca
TAATAATTGAATTGCCATTAAAACGTAATATAATGTATGCAAACAATCATCTTATGATTGGCTTCTAGGGCATACACCAACACTCGGCTCGTTGCGAGCCTCCAGATCGCTGGATGTCACGGTCCTCATGAGTTTTTTTTCTAGGCTTCTTCACACAACTGCTAGAGCTGTGCTATGATCTCTTCTTGCCTTTATGCACCAAGGTCTGTGCTTGTGTCAATACTTTAATAGCTTCAGCTAACTCTCTTATCATGTTATCAAGCACTGGCTAGGGTTGGTGAGGCATTTGTGCCTCTTCAATTTTAGGGGTAGTAGTAGGCTAGTGATGAGTTTTAATACTAGGAGTGTCTGCTGGTTGAACAATTGGAGTGTTTGAACTCCTGGTGATTCTTCCTCTTTCCATTTCTGCTATACTAAAAACAAATCAGGAAATCTGAAAGTAGATGGACCCTCCTTCTAGCGCTAAAATGTTGATAGTGAAATCTGGTTCTACCGAATTCCTATCAATTGAGATCAGTTATTGAACCCTAAACTACTTTTTGGTTAACAAAATGAAAGATGAGGAAGATAATGAAGATGGTGAAGAGGAAGAACAGCAATGGCATGCAATATTTTTAACATTATTCGGCTAAAATCAGGTACTATTGGTCCCTATGTCCATGGTAACTTTTATTAATTTGAAGGAAATTCTACAGAGTTTTAGTATAGTTTTTTTCTATCCTTCTCCCCTTCTACAAGGATCCTCCTTTCCCCTATTTAAAGAAGCTGGGAGTTTATGGATGTAATTTTGCATGTTATAAATAAGTTACATCAAATATTAAATATATAAAACAATATAAACTCCTGCAAATCAGCTTTTGCAGGTTGCTTTTTATGGGTGGGTCCCTTGTCTGTGAGCTGACGTAAGCTTGTCTAGTGCCCCATCTCATTGAGTTTTCATCTAGGCAATGTGTTACATCTCGCAAACTATTTCTGGCTCAAGGTCGTTGATGGCCTTTGACCAGTAAGGTCAAACTCACACTTAGCGAGGTGAGCTTAAGTGGGGCAGTTCATTTCTTGATGAGCTACACCTCTAGCCTTTGGTTTCATTGCATCTCAACCTCATGATTAGCAAGATGGTGCCTACCAGGCAACCTTAGCGAACTAGACTTCTTTAGCTTGGGCTCAGCTTTCGTCAAGTTTCTGCCTATCTGCTTTGCAAGACTAGATTTTTCCTATAACATCTTATATGATTATGAGACTTATTTTGATTGTTCAATCATTTAATTCTTTTAATTTTCTATTCTTAATGCTTATAATTTCTATGATTAGTTGATTAAAATGGCCAATTAATCAATTATTCATAGTGGTTTTATGCTAGTTGAATTTCTATAGACAATCCAATTGTTATCATTATTTGGTTGTGAAATAGTAATAGGATGTTAATGAGCTACTGAGGCAATTCAATAATCCTAGGGAATTAAGGGTAGTTAATTGGGTTGTTGTTAGGGTAACTAGACTTAGTGATTTCAATGCTTAATGTTATTGATAAGTTGGGTGAAGTGCTAGGTTTCAACTGACATAACAATAAGTGTCAATTAAGTGTTAGGCTTGATTGATTATCTTAGGGTGAAATTGACAAGGATTAATTAGGTGCTAGACTTAATTAATACCTTGACTATGTGGTCAAATTGGGAATAAAACAAAAGTGCCAAGGATGAATCATTGAATTACCAGCAAGAGTCCTTCAGGTTAAGCTTTTCTTTTATTAATTATTCCCTTAATTTTGATTTTGTTTTTCATGCATTTGAAGTGTTTATTTTAAATTCTCATTAGTGATTAACTATCCTACCCCCATCTTTTGGCTGAGAACACATTAAAGATATTCACCAATTTCTATGGATGTGACTTGACTCACCCTAGCTACTAGCTTTAGGAGTTTAGTATTATTTTTGCTAGTTTCGATAGCTGTCAAATTTTGGTGCCATTTTTAGGGATTGCTTGATTTTTTTTGTATGTTTTAGTCATTTATAGTATTAGGACATCAACATTAATATTAGGCTTTAGTTTTAGTTCTTTTCCCCCTTATTTCTCCCCTGTTTTTGCCTAGTTTTCCCTATTTTTTTTCAATTTTTCTGTCAATATCCGATGGCAAAATTTTCCATGAAATTAGAAGCTCAAATTTGGTAGGTCACCATTTTTAGGCCTTTTGATCAAGACTCGCGCTATGTCTTAAGGCCTCTTATTTTTTCCAAATTCCATCATCTTCTATGATTTTTTAATTTTTTAATATTTTTGAATTATTTTCTTATTTTTTTATTTTGAATCCTTTTGGTTTTTATTACCTATTAAGCCTTTTTGTGTATAACTTGATCCTCTCATATTCTTGAGCTAATATATGATCTAGAGATTGAGAGAACATTCAAGGAATTGAAAAGAGTGAGTAGGCACCAATTTGACCTAGTTTAGGACTTTCCATTAGCCTTAGTCTTAGTTCCTTCCTCTCCAAGCTCAGGCATAATAGGAGATCTATTATCTACAAGTTCTTTACCATATTCCAGCATGTAGAATATGGCCTTTCACCAATGAACTTTGAAGGAGCTGGCTGCCCCTAGCCTCAACCAGTAGCCTTTATATATCAACTACCCTAAAATTAAGGTTGCATTTGAACTAAAGTCTAACATGATCCATTTGCTACCTACATTTCATGGACTATTGGGGAAGATCCTCTCAATCATTTAAAGGAGTTCCATGTAGTCTACTTAACCATGAAGTCCTAAGGGATCTCAGAGGAGTAGATTAAATTGAGAGCCTTTTCTTTCTCCCTGGTTCCATCAACATATGGCATGAGATGACCAAAATATTCCTTAAGAGGTATTTCCTTACATCTAGAGCTTCCAACATTAGAAAGGAGAATTACAACATCAGGCAATAATCTAGAAAGACCCTATATGAGTACTAAGAGAGATTCAAGAAGCTGTGTGCAAGTGCCCCTATCATCAGATTAGTGACTAGCTCCTTATTCAATAAGGCCTCATTCCAATGGAAAGAAGCATGATGCAGCAAGTAAAGAAGGCTTAACAAACAAGATCTTTGATGCTGTAAGGATGCTGATATCCAATATGGTTGCAAACTCATAATAATTTGGCAATAGACTAGACTATAACATGAAGAGTGTGAATAAAGTGTACACATCTAACTTAGAGGGACAAATGACAGACCTTACTCATATGGTCCAAAACTCATCAGATAGAAATAAGAGGCACAACTATGTGGCCTTTACTCATCTCTTGGACACAACACTAATACATGTCCCACTTTTTTCCAAAAGGATGATACCTTCCAACTCCAAGTCACAGGGAAATTTCATAAAAATAATAGAAGAATCCTAAACTAGACCCAACAACCATATAACCCCTACTCCAATAGATATAACCCTGGCTAGAGAGATCATCCTAACTTGAGATATGGCAATCAAGCTAGACATTAGACCTTCTATCAATAGCCTTCATATCAGATGCAGCAACTAAGCTAGAATTATCCCATACAATAGCAAAACCAAGACTCAATTTTAAATCAAGCTTTAGTAGACTTATTGAAGAATATGGCACAAAAGAACTTGTAGTTTCTACAAGAAATGAGAAAAGAGATTTAGTAGATTAAGCAGGATATTGCCACCCTTAACAGCATTATGCAGATGGTAGAAACTAGGATAATCAACCTAGAAATCAAGTTGTGAATAAACTACCTTCCCACACAATCATGAATCCAAGGGAAAATGCCTATGTCATAATGTTAAGGAGTGGCAAGGAAGTAGTGACCAAACAACTAGTTTTAAACCAAAAAGATGTAGAGATTTTTGAACCAACAAGTAGCTTCTAACTAGTCTATCTACCTCCGCCCTTCCTAAGTAGATTGGCCAAGCAAGAAAACAAGGACCAAGACACAAACATCCTAGAGATTTTCAAGGGAGTTGAAATGAACATTCCCTTGCTACATGTGATTAACCAGATTCTGAGGTATACTAAGTTCCTAAGGGAGCCATGCACCACTAGAAGGAAATTGAAAGGTAATGAAAGAATTAACATAGGAGAAATGGTTTTTGCTGTCATACAAAGAAAAATACCCTAAAAATGCAAGGATATAGGTACCTTTACAATTCCATGTGTTATTGGTGAGACTAGATTTGAACATACCATCTTAGACCTAGGTGCATCCATTAATGCCATTCCTATTTCCATTTATGCATCTTTGAATTTACGATCATTAAAGAAAATCGGTGTTCAGTTAGCAAATAAGTCTAGTGCTTACCCTGAGGGAGTTGTTGAGGATGTTTTGGTTAGGATGAATGGCTTCATTTTTCTAGTAGATTTTTACATTCGAAATATGGTTGATGATCCTTCAATCAGAAACTCATCCCCCATCATTATAGGGAGACCTTTTTCTAAAAACTATAAGAACTAAAATAGATGTATATGTTGGCACACTAATCATGGAATTTAATGGTGGCATTATGAAGTTTAACATATTTGATTCTATGAAATACCCTACTATTGATGATGATTATACCTTATTTGCACTTGATGTGTTTGATCTCGTAGTGTAGGATGCATTTGACTTGATTAGCCTTACTAAATTAGAAGCAAAATTTGTGGAAATTGTAGTAGTTATTGAAGTTGTAAAACTTGCAAAGTTGTAGTTGCCAAAAAAAAAAAACCAGGGTTAGTAGAGTTACAAACCTTTCATCCTCTTTCACCCAAGTTGTTGCCTTCAATGATCCAAGCACCAATTTTAGAATTAAAACCACTACCAAACCTCCTAAAATATGCATAGTTATGAGAAAGAGTAGACCTTCTAACCATTATTGCCAAGAACCTGATTATAGAACAAGAGAAGAAATTGCTTAGAGTGCTCAAAGACCACAAGTTAACAATAGGATGGACCATAGCAAACATTAAAGACATTAACTCTTTCATGTTCACACACAGAATTATGCTAGAGAAGGGTTCCAAACCAACTAGAGAGCCTCAAAGAAGATTAAACCCCCTTATAATGGATATGGTGAAAAAAAAGATCCTGAAACTATTAGAACCTAGAATTATTTACCTCATTTCAAATAGCAAATGGCTCAGCTTTGTCCAAGTAATGCCAAAGAAATTAGGGATTATAATGGTGAAAAATCAAGATGATGAGCTTTTCCTAACTAGAATGCAAAATGGTTGGCATCTCTACTTTAACTACCATAGTTGAATGCTTCTACAAGAAAAGACCACTACCCTCTACCTTTTATTAATTAAATGCTTGAGTGGTTGGCTAGAAAATCCCAGTACTGCCTCTTGGATGGGTATACAAGATACTTTCATTTTGCCATTGCACCAGAAGATCAAGAAAGACTACCTTCACATGCCCTTTTGGAACATTTTCCTATAGGAGGATGCCATTTGGATTTTGCAATGCACCAACCACCTTTCAAAGGTGCATGATAAGAATTTTTTTTTTCAAAATTTTTAAAGCATTACATTGAGGTTTTCATTGATGATTTTTCTATTTATGTTGATTCATTTGATACTTGCTTAGAAAACTTGACCAATGTGCTTAAGCATTATATTAATACAAACCTTGTTTTGAATTTTGAAAAATATCATTTTATGGTTGAACAAGGGATAGTTTTAGGACATGTGGTGTCAAGTAGAGGCATTGAGGTTGACAAAACTAAAGTAGATTTGATTTTAAGCTTACCTTACACCACAAGATAGCTATATAGGTTTTTATAGAAGATTTATCAAGGATTTCTTTAAAATAGCCTTTCCTTTGCCCAAATTGCTATAAAAAGAAGTTTCATATGATTTCAGCCAAGCATGTAATGAGGCTTTCGACAAGTTAAGGGTTGTATTGACATCTACTCCCATCATTCAGCCTCCAAATTGGGAGTTGCCTTTTGAAATCATGTGTGATGCAAGCAATTATGCCTTGAGAGCAATTTTAGGGTAGTGGGTTAGCAAGCAAGCTCATGTTGTTCATTATGCTTCTAAAACCCTTCATTAAGCCTAACACAACTATTCCACAATAGAAAAAGAGCTTTTGGCTATAGTGTTTGCATTAGAAAAATTTTGCTCTTGTTTGCTTAGACCTAAAGTTGTATTTTCTGACCATGTAGCTTTAAAATATTTCCTCTCCAAGTAAAATGCAAAGCCGAGATTGATCAAATGAATCCTCTTATTGTAAAAGTTTGATATTCAGATTAACAATAAGAAAGGAGCTAAAAACCTTGCAGCAAATCACTTGAGCATGCTAAGAAGAAAGGAAGATCCATTGCCTCTACATGATTCTTTCCCTAAAGAGTAATGTTCCTTGGTATGCTAATTTAGTAAATTATTTAGTTACTAGGATTTTACCTACTAATTTGAGTAGAGCTAAGGAAAAGAAGCTAAAAATTGATGCTAAGCATTTCTATTGGATGATCTTTACTTGTGGAAATATTGTGCTAATCAAATTATTAGGAGGTATATGCCTGATTTTGAGTTTCAGTCTACTCTTTCCTTTTACTATGTTTATGCATGTGGTGGACATTTTGGAGCCCAAAGAATAGCTAGAAAAGTTTTAAATTGTGGTTTCCATTGGCCTACCTTGTTTCATGATGCATATGAGTTTTGCAAGTGTTGTGAGCAATGTCAAAGAATAGGTAGTTTGACTCATACAAATGAGATGTTACAAACTCCTATTATTGTGTGTGAGATTTTTTATGGATAGAGCATTGATTTCATAGGACTATTCCCTTCATCTTATGGTTTCCTTTATATTTTGCTTGTTGTGGATTATGTTTCAAAATGAGTGGAAGCAAAAGCCACCAAGATTAATGATTCTAAAGTTATTGTAGGTTTTGTCAAGTCTAACATTTTCAATAGGTTTGGCATTCCCAAGGCTTTGGTGAGTGACCAAGGGTCCCATATTTGTAATAGAACAATTAAGGCATTATTGCTCTAGAACTTGCTTTGATTCTTTTTGAGATTAAATGGCACAAGCATGTATAAATATGAGTAAGGCACTTTTTGATTGAGGCACTTTTGTCCTTTCTATCCTACCTTGAAATGTACCATAGTTAAGCCCCTTTAAGCCTATCTGACCTTTGTCTTGTTATGTAACCCATTAGGAAGCCAAGCTTTGAATGTCTTTACCATTTCCTAATCTTAAGGAATAGTAGAGCATTTAATTTATTAGTGGAATGGATTCTTAAACAAGTGTGGGGGTGTGCTAAATATTTAGTGATAAGGCAATTGTGAGTTTGAAGCCAAGAAAAGAAAAAGGAAAAAAAAAAAAGCTCAATACAAGTCAAGAAAAAGAAAACAAGAGAAAAGAAAAGAGAAAGCAAAAGAAAGAAAAAATGAATTTGCAAGAAAATGAACAAAAATAAAGAGAGCTCAAAATAAAAGAAAGTGATAAAGTCAAGAAAAGGAAAGAGAAAAAGAGAAGTGATAAATGTGAAAATTTGTGATGTGGATTTCAATTTTAAATTGCTCCTTTGCTTGTTTAGATCTATGACACGATGTTGAATTAGTCTCTTTTGTTTTGCATTTCCATATCCATATCATTCATTTCCTCTCCTTTTCCCTTGGCCACATTATAACCCTTGTGAAGTCTTTTTGATTTATGTTATGCATGTGATTTGAGTAATGGAGATTTAATGATAAGCAAGCTTATGGTAATGCATTTTCATGGAATGAAATTGAGTGAAACACTTTCTCATTTTAAACACAAAGAGAGTTGTATTGAGAGCTGCATTGAGAGCTTACCTTGTAAGGTTCTACCAAGGTTGATCTACTTGCCTTTTGAATTAAATTGCTTTGCTAGTTAGATTTAAGTTTTTACTTGTCAAGAATAAGCTTCATGAGATGCTATGTCCTTTGAAATTTTGGTTTTTTCCTTGTTTTTGGTTTTGCATTCTCATCATTGTTGAAATTTTAGAGTTTGTGTCTTTGTTTTGTTTTAAGTGTGAGAATTTAATTAACATAATTTATATTTCTTTATACTTGGTCTTTTATCATGTTTATGTGCTTAATTGGAAACTTGGAATTGGTTTTGTGGTTTACTAAGTTCTTATGCTTAATTAAATTTATTCATTAAATTTACATTATTTCAGACTATTTTAGGTTTTTGGTCATATCTAGAGTTTTAGACCTTGGTTTTCGGGGATTCTTATGTCTTTGGAAAGCTAAGAGAATGAGCTAAAAATGTTATGAGATCTTAAGGCCCATTTCAGATGTTTCAGAGGTGAAATAGATCCTGGAAACTAGAGCAGAGTGTAGTGTTATGATCCAAAGCATGACCTAGTATTTTCATCGTAAGTGGAGCTCCAAAAGTCATTTTAGTTCAAACTGAAACCCATAGGATAGCTAAGATCCATCCTAACATTTTCATAAAGGGCTTGAAGGCAAACTACACCGTTTTACTTAATTATATGGCTATATACTTGAGTGATTGAATCTGTTATGGGTCAAAATGATCAGAAAGTCTGTCTTCATTTTTAGCCCCATAACTTAAGCTAGAGACCAACTTTTAATGCAAGTTTAAGGCCAATGGGAAGCTAAGTGATAGAGATACATTTTGTCTAAAGATTTTCACATCCAAAGCCCTCTTCGATCCCTAAATAGCAGCCTAACTCAATTGCTAGTTAAGCTTTTAGTGTAGGAACTTTTAGTTCAATATTATATTGTGTCTAAATTTTGGAGGAGAGGAGCCCTGCTAGGGTAAGACTCCATCTGTGTAATTAGGCTTATTCTTTCCCTTCTTCTTTGTATTTTATTTTACTTTTGATGTGTAGCTATATTCTACTTCAATCCAAGAGAAATTATACTCTTATTCTTGTATAATTGTAAGACTTGTTTTGATTGTTCAATTATTTTCAATTTAATTATTTTGATTCTTTGTTCTTACTACTTATAGTTGTTATGAGTGGTTGATTAAAATGGCCAATTGATCAATTATTCATAGTGGTTTTATGCTAGCTGAATTCCTATAGACAAATCCAATTGTTTATGGATATTTAGCTATGAAGTAACAAGAGGATGTTGATGAGCTACTGGGGCAATTCAAACTTCCTAAGGAATTAAAGGTAGTTAATAGGGTTGCTATTGGGATAATTCAATTAACTGGACTTAGTGATTTTAGTGCTTAATGCTATTAATAAGTTGGGTGAAGTGCTAGGTTTCAACTAACATAACAATAAGTGTCAATTGAGTGTTGGGCTTGGTTGATTATCTTAGGGTGAAATTGACAAGGATTAATTAGGTGCTGGACATAATTAATACCTTGGCTAAGTAGTTAAAGTGGGAATAAAATAAGAGTGTTAAAGATCAATCATTGAATTAGTAGCAAGAGTCCCTTCAGTTAAGCTTTTCTTTATTAAATATTCTTTTAATTTTGATTTTATTTTTCATGCATTTGAAGTGTTTATTTTAAATTCTCTTTAGTGATTAGCTATCCTACCCCTATCTTTTGGTTAAGAATACATTAAAGATATTCACCAATCTCTATGGATATGACCTAACTCCCCCTAACTGCTAGCTTTGGGAGTTCAATATAATTTTTTCTGATTTCGACTACCATCCATACTAAGGCAAAAATCTATGTTATTTCCACAAATAGAGGTTGATTTTACAAGGCATGTGTTGCATGCCTCAATAAGGTACATTTATTTGATGACTAACCTCATTGTCTCAATTGTGATGTTGTATTGCCTCTACTTATACCTAGGCCAGTCATCATATAAATGTTTTCCTCTAATTCAGCTTAGCAGCTTAGTAACTCAAGTGTCTAATATTTTCACTTATTTTCATATCAAATAAGTTGTTATTTCTAATAGTAACATGGTAGCCTAATTTGTCTTACTCGACAAGGATATTACTAATTTAGTTGGCCTTAGTGCCTCAAAACTAATAAATAGGATACATCAGGTCCTCGTAGCACATGATTTTGTGTACAATTTGTTTAGTGGATTTTTTTGCACCTTTTTTTTATGACAATCAACCTATAACATTAATTTGGTAATACCAAAATAACAGGCTTCACACCATAAAGAATTCCCTATAGAGATTATAAATGAGTTGAATGACAAGTGGTTCATATTTGATGTTTTGATCACTGCACTAAACTTGATCAATCCACTAGCAAGTTTCCCAGCTATGTACCTAACTTTAAGTCCTAAATTAATTGATCAATTTCTACAAGGATTGGAGGTAATTCCATCTTAATTTTTTCATATTTCATTCTTAAATTTTCATTAGAATTTGCATTTTACCTAATGAAATGTTTGTTGCATGCAGGTCTAACGGATGTGGAAGATATTTCACTCCAATGTGAAGGCATGGAGATTCCGTGTTATGTTTTATTGTATGTATCTTTGTCTATAGGTATGTGTCATATGTGTAACGCCATGTTTAAATTCAAATATTTATTTTCTTAAGTTGTTGTGTACTGTGTTATCTTGACTTATGTTTATCAAGTTTGTCTTTATTAAAATTAATGTCATTAGTAATGTTGACATTTCTTTGCAAATATTGCTTATTATTGGCAATTATCAAGTTTCAATTATTACTTTTTTTTCCATGGAGATTCCGTGTTATGTTTTATTGTATGTATCTTTGTCTATAGGTATATATCATATGTGTAATGCCATGTTTAAATTCAAATATTTATTTTCTTAAGTTGTTGTGTACTGTGTTATCTTGGCTTATGTTTATCAAGTTTTTCTTTATTAAAATTAATGTCATTAGTAATGTTGACTTTTCTGTACAAATATTGCTTATTATTGGCAATTATCAAGTTTCAATTATTACTTTTTTTTCCATAACTTTTAAGCATATGATCTCCATGTTGCTTTTTTCATTGGAAATGAGGGTCCCGATAAAAGATATAGAATCACAGATCTTGCCTTTACTCTTTTAGGGGAATTTATATACACCTTATTTCTTTATGAATTCTTCTTTTGTATTTAACAAGAACCATAATTTATTGCCTTCTTTTAAGAGACACAAAAGACAATTAATCAGTGAATATGCAGACAACAGAATTGCAAATTGTATAGCAAAATAAATTGTGTAGAAGGATTGTAAATGTAGGAATAGAGAGATAGAAATCAAAGACAAAGATTTTTAAAATGGTCCAACTCAAATTGAAACTAGATCATTCCTCAACCAAAAGATCAGTTTCATTATAACATAATCAGGATTGAAATAAGCTTTTGATTTGCAAGTTCAAAACACAAGAATTGCACAAGTTTCTTGCTAAAATTAAAACAAACACAAAACTTAAAATAGGCTCTTGCTAACCTAGACAAGATTTCTATCAACCTAAAAATCTCAACAGAAAAATAAAGGAAAAAAGATTAAGAAATACAATATCACAGGTTTGAGATTAAATCTCAAACATCTAGGATGAATTCAATAGAGCTTTGATTCAAAATCTCTTGATTAGATCTTAAAAATCTTGTGAAGTAGAGAGAAATTTGGTTTAGCACTTTGCTCAGAGATTTTTGCACTTGAAGAGGAGAGAAGAATATGAAATCTAATTAAAAACTAAAAGTAGCTAGGACTTTTATAACTGTTGTAACTGACCATAAAAGAATAATTAACTTTTGGTTGGTGAATTAATTCGTGAATCAATTCAGAGTAGTTGCAACTAATGAATTAGTTTGGTAATCAAATCACAGCCTTTTGTCATTAGGTCTTGAACCTATTACTGAATCAATTCAGCTCAAAATCCCAACTTACAGTAAAAAGTATTTTTCAAAATTTTTCTTCATGAATCAATTGGTGAATCAATTCTAGTATGATTTTCACAAGTTCTTCAAGGAATCGATTCTTGAATCAATTCACAAGGTGTAAAATAGTTTTATAAAATTTGTATTTGTGAAAAATTATTTAAAAACTTTGTTTTCTTCAAGTGGTTTGCATCTACCTTATTATTAGTTAAGAAAATATTTGAATCAAATCTTATTTGAATTCATTTACAAAAGATCCTATTAAAATAAAATAATTCCTAAATCTATTCTCAGATCTCTTAAATCACATGCTTTGAACCTACAAAATAAATCAAAATACTAAAATATATTGTCAGATAAAATTGTTTTTCAACATTAAAATCAAGGAAAATATGTAGCTAGAGTGACCTAGGCTAACAATCTCTCCCTTTTTGATAATGACAAATAATTTTAGATGAGATTCAAAGTTAAAAAAAATTAAAAGGAGGATATCATCTAATATCAACTAAAATTAAGTTTTAGCTTTTTTTTCCCCTTTTGTAACATCAAAAAGAAATAAAGTATAGTAAACAAATAAAGTAAGATGTATAGTGTCCAAAATATAATGTTAAGATTAACACAATATGATGAGAGCTTAAAGAAATATAGAAGTCCATAGCTCCCCCCTGAAATATTTATTATTTCATTTAATCAAAAATATTATGGAAATGAGTTAGGATGTAAAAATAGTATAAGAATATATTCTAATTGGGAATAATAGCTTTAAAATTTACTAAATTGTGTTTCTAATCAGTTAGGGAATTGATTCGTGTAGGCATAATAAAAATTATAGAAATTTTAGATCAGACAAAAACATTGAAAAATCCTCTGATTGGTTTTAGAATCGATTTGAAATTCAAAATTTTGAGCTGTGAATCGATTCTTGAATCAATTCAAATACTCAAATTAATCCTGGAAAAATTGTGAATCAATTCTAGATTCGATTCAGGGTCCAGAAATTAGTTTTTATATAGAAATAAACAAGAATTTGTTGTTAATTCTTTTACCTTAAAACCTTAAAGCATATACCTGCAAAATAAAGTTAAGAAACTCCAATGCTTAAGTTAGATTTTGCATTTGAAAATCAATCACAACAAATCAAAAAATATCAAGAACTATTAAGAATTTAAAAAGCATCCAGCAAATAATGGAAAACAATTGAACACTAACTAATTGAGATCATTTTCTTCAGAGTTCATCATTCCAACTTCCCTTCTAATGAATACAAATCTCTTTTCATCTAAAAGCTTTGTAAAAATGTTAGCTAATTGAAAATCTACTTGAACAAAATCAATTGAAATGTCCTCCTTTTGAACATGATCCCTTAAGAAATGATGTTTGATCTGAATGTCCTCAGTCTTAAAGTGCATTACAACGTTTTTGGTTATAGTTATGGCACTTGTGTTGTCACAAAGTATTAGGATTTTCTAAAACTTTAGTCCATAGTTTGAAAGTTGTTGTTTCATCTAGAGGGCATAGCAACTTCCAACAGCTATATACTCTACTTCAATAGTAGATAAAGCAACACAGTTTTTCTTTTTACATGATCATGAAACTAATGAATTGACAAGCACCACAAGTACTCTTCCTCTCTATTCTACTCCCTGCATAATCTGCATCAGAATATCCTAATAGACTACAGCTATCAGACATGGGATACCAAAGTCCTAAATGTTTGGTTCCCACTAGGTATTTAAAAATCCTTTTTAATTATTGATAGGTGTGATTCCTTTAGGTTTGTTTGATATCTTGCACATACACAAACACTAAGCATAATATCAGGCCTACTAGCAATCAAGTATAATAAACTACATATCATCCCTCTAAAAAGAGTAGGATCTACACTCTTACCATTTAAATCATGATCTAATTTTAAAGATGGACTCATAGGTGTGCCTATAGGTTTGCATTTATCAAACTAAAATTTCTTTAGCAGTTTAAGGGTATATTTAGTTTGACATAAGAAAATACTATTGGCTGATTGTTTAATTTATAGGCCAAGGAAAAAGGTCAACTCCCCCATCATAGACATTTCAAATTTATTTTGCATTAACTTTGAGAAATTTTTGCATAATTGCTCATTTGTAAAGCCAAAAACAATGTCATCTACATAAATTTGTACAAGC
>JANHAO010017647.1:0-13891 GCA_026873985.1 Saraca asoca
AAAAAAAAAAAAAACAGAGAAAAAGAAAGAAGGAGAGAGAGGGGGGGGGGGGGGGGGGGGGGGAATCCCACCAACGTACAAAAAAAATTGGCTTATATCCTTGGCGGCAAGCGAAACTACAACTCCATCATCTCATGCTTCTATTTTACCAACATCAAGATTTTCTTGTGGCAAAACTAAGTCTCACTGTAACTTCAGAATCATTTGATTGGGAGAAAAGACCATATTAATTATTCAAAGGCTTTATACAAACTATAGGAGATTATCGAGCTGATTTTGCAGATCCTGAATGGATATCATATTAATCTTCTGGACCTCTTCATCAGTGTATTCTGATTGTAATAGCGACTGTATTTGAGTGTGTGCTTCCACAATATTTGTCCTGGAAATAAAATCAGCATTTCAGGATTAGTAAGATTCCACATGTTGCTTAAGTAGCATGATAACTGATAAAAGTTCTCCACTCAAAACAATCACTCAGGTAAAAAATTCATCAAAGTGAAAACCAAGTAGAGAAGATGTTAAGACGCGGTGGAAGGAGACAGAATGGACACTTGTGCGTACTATGAGAGCAAAGACTAATAACATGAATGCATGATTGCTCTTGAATTCAAAGCACTTAGTAAAAAGAGCATCATTTCGTTGTAAAATCCATCCCTACAGCCCAACAAAACAAAAAGAAGATAAAGAAACCAAAATGGAAAAAATAAACAAACAATTGGGGAAAAGTAATCAAGAGGCACTATTTGACATCAATGGGTAGAGAATGAAGTGCTAAATGAACATGTTATCTTACTTTATGGGTTTGAAAAGTATTGCTCTTGTTGAGGAATTCTGCAGATATAGCTTCATCTTTGTTATCACCGGTGGCAATTGTTCCTCAATAGCAGTCCTTACCTAATAAGAAAGCATAGACATCAACTAAGACTAGCTCAAGGTTAACATCTTACATGTTTCCAAATATTACTTATAAATTGCCAGGTTTGATACAGAGAGAAATGATAAAAAGGGGAAAAAAGACAACAAATTATTAATGCCATTAACTAATATACAAGTTTTGGAGTTCACTGCAATATTATAACTTTTACTTTACCACTGTACTAAATGCAATTCCCATTCCAGAAGCTAAATCAGGAAAATATACAAAACACATTTCGTAGATTGTTGAGTATACTTATATAGCATTAAACAGGACAATTGTAGGATAAAAAATATAATTCGTTTAGCATTTTGATCTGTGTATAGATATTTGCGGTTGACAATTTTCCAAGAGTCAATTGTTATTAATTTATATAATATATTTAGTTCTGATTTTTTCTATTTAATATTAGTGACTAGTTCTTTGTTCCAACAGATTCTCAATTTTTTTTTTTTTTACAGAAACAGTTATTTTTTAAAATCAATATGTAGAGAAAGTGTAACTGATTAGGACAAAAAATAACTAAATAAATAAAGAGTTAGATAGCAATTTATTTAAAAGCCTAGGGCTTTCGTTCTTCTACTTTTTCTTGAGAACCAAGAAGAAAATAGAAAGATACTAATTAATTTCCTAAAGAACTTCATGGAACAGGTAATCTCAATAGTAGTTGCTATTGAAGATTTATACAATTTACTATTTTGAATGTTTTCAATTTTATTATAATGTCAATTTTGCATGATTAAATAAGTTTTATTTAATGTATGTTAATGTTCAAATATTTGGTCAACTACATTTGATATTAAAATAATTTTAAGAAATATAATATTAAAGCATTTTCCATCAGTTTTTTAAAGGGAGTTAGGTGGCAAGACCCAATTGTCACCTTGAGAAAAATAGGAAGGTAACATAGTTCAAATTAAAAAGAGAAGGCCCATATTAAAACTTCAATCAAAACTTGGGAACCAAAAAAATATTTTAAATAAAAAATTAATATCACAAAAATAAGATATAAAAAAATAATAATTTGATGGATAAATGAATGGGTCAACTTAACCATAAATCCATGACCCATTTAAAATTTTAAATTGGGTCATAAATGTATAAATGGGTCAACACTGACCCATCCACTAATGATCCAACCCAAATCCATCCACACCCATCCATTTGCCACAATGGCATCATCATCAATAGGTATATCCATCAAGAGGCACTAATTTCTAACAGTTCAGTTTTCCATACAACAGATTGGCATTTCTAGCAATGTTATAAGAGGAGCGATAATTTTTCTATTTTTAACTGTGTTTTATTTTACCGTGACATCCTTAAGATGTAGACACAAAAAACAACTGCCTTAGTTCTGCAAGAAAAAGTGCCCGTGTAAACAATAGTAGGTGAAAAATGCCCTTTAGACAGAATGAACAATCAGATCCACGTGCTCCAGTAAACCATTAATTTATCTGTCCAGCCCTAAACTAAAATCATGAAGCATCATATACCGAGGAAAATAAACATCATATAGTAAGGAAAATCCCAAAGACAAGAAGTCAAAAAGTGTTAGGGGAGAAACCACTTTAATAGATCAGGTAGGACAAAAACAGTAGGAACTCTGCTTTGAGCAGCCTTTCAGAGTAGTATTTAGTATTTACCATTACTTTAATGATTCAGATTATGCAGATGACATACCTTCTGAACAAGCTCAGCCACCTTATCTGGAGTAGCAAAAGCTTGATTTTTCAGTGGTTTGGCCATAACTGACTCTAGCCTCTGATTCTGGCCACCAGAGGCTAATGCAACTTTGACTGCTGTCACCTAAAAAGGTAAATTGGAAATATGGTAAACAATCCTTTTTTTTTTTCTGTTTGTTGACAATAGAAGTCAAAAATGAAAAATCATTAGCCTTCCTAGTGCTTATTGACTGGATGTAAAAGAGAGGATAAATGTGGATAGGTAATATGCATGATTAAGACATCAGATAGAAAAATCACAAAAAAATTGTTCAAAGAGCCATTTAAATCATACATTTATAAGTGCATTCACCTTAAAGTGTGATTTAGGTTTTTCAGTTAAGCAACAAGTAACTTAAGATTGATATACAAACCTTTGTAACAAATGAAAGCAAAGGATCCACAACTAGCTTAGTAACTGACATAATGAACTCCTCACAGGTGGCTTTAAGGCTTTTTTCCAGCTCCTGAAAAAAAATAAATGTCAAAAAGGCACTAGATAAAGGTCTAAAGTTTTTAGTGATAAACCAAAACTATTCAAGCACCGCTAATAGTTAACCATGAATATCAACTAATAGCAACAACTACCACCGTACGCAACATACAAGAGAAAACAATTAACACTATTGGCTATCAGCAAGAAAAGGGATTTCAGTCATTCCATGTATGACTAATCTGAGATTAGCAGCTAAACCTAGGTGAAAATTATTTATAAGGAGTGGAGAGCAAAATGAAAAATCTCATAGTATAATGGTGGAAAGATTAATGAAATATTATCATATACAATTGCATGCAAACTTATTTTTGAAAAAGAGTTCATAGGCCCCTACAAACGCGCACACAGAAAAAAAAAAAAATTGTGCATAGTCAATTGAAGAAACGATAACAATTACATTAAGTCACCAACCTTCTTGGCATCAATTTGACTTTCCAAAACTCTAGGAGATAAGGTCCTCGCCAATGAAGTGGATCTTGACCAGTCGAATAGTGAGGATTGACCTCTAAGGATTCGTCTCAAGTGTTCCTGAAGGGTATTCGATATGCAAGTAATCGTAGGTTAGACATCTTTGATACAAGATATTACTAGTACTAACCCTAAATCAGTAAATTCAAGATAAGCCTTTTTAGGTACACCAAAAGACAGCATAAAAAAGAAGTCATTTTATTCCAAGAATCACAGTCATACAAGAAGCAACAGTAGTCAGAGTGTCTTAATCCAATAAAACCAATATAAGACTAGGATATTTTCTTTAACTATATACTTTATTTTTCCTAGGAGCCTGGTGTAATTTTTACAAACAAATTCCCAAACTATAGAATACTCCCAGCCAATTTTTGCCATCTAAATCTTACCATTTGCTGGGAACCATGAAAGAAAAAGAGAATTCAATTCATTTGGAATTGGATTCATGTCTAAAATTATTCATGAATCCAATTCCAACTGAATTCCAAACAAGGGGTTAAATAGTATGCGCATACAACTATATAAGTTACTAAAAAATAAATTTTTTATTTTGAAATACTAAAGAACTTCAGTAGTCACCCTAGACATCTTAAACCACTGTGGATAGTGAAAACTTGATAACTGCACAACTCAGGAAGTGAACATTGACAAGAATAAGATATTGCTCTAAAATCAAGAAGGCATATTATTAGGCCTCAAGAGTCTAGAGACACAAACCAGCAAATGAGAGAAATCGAGTTCCTTCTGTGTGACTGAAAATTCAATATCAAAGGGTGCAATCTGGAAGACAGAAGATGGTTACTTACAGACTATATAATATCAACTAAATAATCAATAAGTGAAAAAATCTAGCGCACATGATTACCTGTTCCCTTAATAATAAAAGATGCTTTATAAGGAACAGCTGTCCATCCATTGGCGATGATCTCTTCGCAATTAATTTGCTTGCTTTCTGTAGCAGGCAAAAGGAAGAACCAATTGAAAATCAAACATTGGAAACTTGAAGCACGCCAACACATCAATGCCAAATATTAAATCCCTAGTCTCCATAATCAATAACCAAAACTTTCCCCTCAAGTCATATATTACATTATTTAGCTATGGTCACCATGTAACATGGTCTAGATAATGAATTCTTAGCTTGCCTGGATAGATGTTGAGCAAAATTCTACAGCTTCCTGATTAAAATATCAAAAGATTATTATTAGCAAACAATCTGATTACTAACCAAGGGAAACAAGACAAGAAGCTAACTAGAGTTAAAATAAAGCCTACATTACCTGTGCTAAACCTGTGAAAACTGCTGACTCTAAACAACGGTACAACTTTGAAAGACATGATAAAGTTTTCTCTAGTGGCGGATACCATGTCTTAAATATATCTGGGTTGTTATCAGCCTGCAAATTTGAATGGAAACCAAACAGGGTTATTCCTTAGTCCAGAGAACCAAATAAAGAAGTCAGGAACTGATGAAGCAAGCACGCAATCAATGACTATCACATAGGAGTACAAGCATGCAGACCAGTGGAAAGCAGTCTCAACTAAATTTATCTATTCATGCCAAAACAAGAAATTTCAGGGAAAAACACTTTACAGAATTGATTTCTGATGTACTTTCCACAGATGTCTTCAGCTTTTCAGGGTAATCCAAATCTTCATCAGATGGTATGTAATTTGCTATCTGTAGAAAGAGCCAAAGAATGTTTTAAGAACAAACACATTAGGAAGAGCATTTTTAGCTTTCATTATATGCACATTGAGAAGTGAAATATGCTGCATCAAAGTTATCAACCAACATCAAAATATAAAACTAGCACAAATAAACAATATAGTAAGCTATATCACAAGACTGGCAACCAAGATAAGCACTGTGAGATGTGATTTCATTATTATACAGTTTGTGAAGATTCACGTTTAACTTGTTCAAGAGACTTCAGAAAAAGATTCAATTGCCATCTTTGGCAAGAGACAAATCAAAAAGTCTAAATATCACAAAAAATGTCAAAAGAAAGTATTTCTACAAATTGCACTCAATTCTGGACATGAATCTGTTCACTTAATGTGGTCAACAAGAGCCCAATATTTTCAAGGGAGAAAATTGCGGCCACCAAATTGAGTTTGGCTGCAGAAGAAAGTTAGCACTGTTCTAAATTTACTAGTTATAGAGATAGTTCGTTTAACAAAGGTAGAGGAAGTCCCACAAAACATAGAGAGAAATCATAAAAAGCAGTATCTTTAAATGGTTTCATAAAAGATATGGTTTTGATAGAGCACAATGGCATCGTTTGATCCATGTAGTTAATCCCATCTAATGGGGTAATGCTTGATTGTTCTAAAGAGCTATTTCTTCCTTTTTCTTCCTCAATGATGTGAATAAACGACCAGAACCCCAACAAAGGGAAAATATCTTCCACAGCATCAAAAACTGTAAGCACAATGAAGAATTAAAATATGAAATATCTCACAAGTGAATATACCTCATCACGAATATGAGTCCGAGCACGAAAAGTCAACCGCTCACGAATATCTGCTAAAATTCTTTCAAAAGTTGGATGAAGACCAGCTAGTGATTCGCTCCGCCTACTAAGCTGTTCCCCCAAAACTTCTACTTTAAGTATATCAACAAGTTCACAAAGAAAATCAATATTTTTTTCATGAATAAATTTGGGACGCAGTGTATCATACAAGTAGGTTGACCTGCAAAGAAAGCCATTCCCCATGAGTGACACAAGTTTGATAGATTGAAATTCTGCTACTTAAGATAAATATTCAAAATAAACGAGACGAATGAATAAAGAGAAAGAAGGGGTTAAAAATTGGCACACATGAACAATCCAAGTGAAGATGCCATATTGCCAGTTGAATATGTATAAACACCAATACTCTACTAATGCCATCTTGCTTCCTTGTCAAACACTATTTTGACCCAATGTTGCACATGCCATGAACATTTCCAGACAAACTCCCTAGAGACATCACGCACTTGGGAGTTGGGGCATGCATGGAGACAATTAGTTGTTATACTAGATACACCTTGCTCAGCAGATAATGTTAGATAACTAACGTGGTTCACACATTATCCATCTATTGCAAAGTGTTTGTACATGTAATATAAACTTTCAATTCCAAATACGACTGTGCTTACTCTGTTTCTATTACCCATAAGTTTCATATACAGATTACTTCATGGTTTCATGTCTAAATTATTTCATATACAGATTACTCCGTTTCATATACAGATTACTCCGATTCTATTACCCATAAGTTTTAACTGATTCCGCAACAACTCAATTATTTAATACTATATTTCTATGCTTCAGAATTAAGGGCAAACATTCACTAAATATACAAATGCTAACATATGCCAGAAAACTGAATTAATGCTACAAAACCTTAAAAATAAAGGAAAACAAAGTACATATTTATAAATAACAGGCATTAAAAACTTACAGAGGGTCCATTAAAGGAGCTAAACTTGAAACATCCTTGGAAGAAGATGGAAAAAAATGATCGAAGAGTTGGTGTTCAAGTTGACAGACCTGCACTTCATATTAGTCAATAAAAATGGGGCTGTCCACAAAGAACTGATGCAAGATATATCCTTTGCATATACATGCTTATCCTTATTAACACAAATAATAACAAGCAACTGTATTACAGGTAAAATTCTCTTCTTCAACAATACATATTCTTTGCCAAAATTGAATTATATTTATCGAACAAAATATATACAATTTCCTAACATCAAATAAATTCAAAAGAAAAAAAAGAAGCTTTTTATCTAATGCAAACTAAAAGTTCTATACTTTTATTTTCTATGATTATACGGTGCTATATAACATTTGAGATAGAACTGAAATCTGACTTCCTTTGTATCAGACTATAAGTAAAGACATTTCCATAACAGAAAAAAAAAAGGAGGCACATTTTCAGATCACCAAACCATGTACTATCTATAGTTTATTTGTTTACTTGGTGATCTACATAGACAAGTAAATTATTGATAATTTTACAACAAATACTCTGATAAGCATACTGGAGATAGAAGAACTCAGTATATATTGCCTTCATTCATTATTCAAATGTGACATCAACAATATGAAAGCTACACAAAATATCTTTCTGTTAGATTAAAAATACCTGTATGAGATATGCACATCCCGATCTAGTCAATGATGGCAAGGACTCTTTCTTGGAAAATTCAGATATTCGCCGATAAACTATACCTCTAATCTGCAAGGCATACAACAGAGTGGCATGGTGTCAGTTGACTCACTAGATTATACATAATATATAAAGAGGGGGGAAAAAGAAGGGAACCAAGCATCAACTCACCAAAGATAGACGTTGCTCACAATATAATCTGTGGCATTCGGCAAGGATTTGACCATACTCTTTCCTAGATGATCTGCTCTCAATTTCTTCTAGCACTGGCTTAAGCTGCAAAACTTAAATTTCTTAATCAGCTGTATTCTGGAGTCTATTCAAGAAAGTCGATCAATCTCTGTCTATCTGTAATAGGATTCTCCCTTCAAATTAAAATGATTTATTTCAAACTAAAGGAGTATGCTTACCTCACTTGCTGCTGCCTTGAATCGGACATATATTACAGATGCCTCTACTCCCTCAGAGACAGCTGCTGTGCTTCCCCCACTTCCGCGGATTGCTCCTTGGACCTGATGTAGTGGTATATAGTGAACCATCTCCACATTTACATGTTTATAGTGTGCACATAAGCATATACTATCAAATCAATCCGTCAAAGTAACTTCACCTGAGATGAAGCACCTTTAAGAACAGCAAGAACGTGAGAACGCATCAAGCCCAATGCTCGAGACTGTAAAAAAGAAGCAAGTTTCTAAATATAGAGTTGAGTACATTGCATACATAAGGATGAACTTCTGACCAACATCAGAAGATCAAAACTAGTACACTTGCTAAAATTACCAAAAAGATAATACAATCATAAATGTTTTGAACCTGAAGTTGCCGAAATTTGAGCAAGTAAACACTGGATTCTGCATACTGTGGATTACTTTCAACATACCTAAAACGAGGACAAATAAATTCAATGATTGAAATTTTCATTTCTATTACTAAAGACAACGGTCCAGCAATTCAAATCACTACGTGGCATGATATAAGTTCAGCATGCCAATGGCACTAATTATGATATCAAAAGTGGGCTTTACTTACGATATGCATTCATCGAGCCGTTTCAGAAGTGGAAGAAAATTTTCATTTCCAACATTCATATTTGGAGAATAAAAGTTGGAAGCAACCTGCAAAGCAGAAATTAAACAAACATTTACATCACATTTATGATTAAAACAGCTACTCATGGCACCACACCGTCAACTTCCAAATAAAACAACAGACCTCCTACCCTCCGCATAAAGTGCTTCATTCACAACTTATATATTAAGATACAGTTAACAAATACTGCCATCTTCACCAGCTAATGGATAACAGATAAAAATTGGCACATCAGAATTTGAAAGACCAAACAATTTTCATGGGTTAAAACAGGCATAGATGAAGAATTAATAGATTTTAAGACAGTGCATCTTTACTCCATAAAAGACAATTTTCACATGATGCTAATCAGAAGGGAGTAGGGACAACTGAGGCAAGAAATTGGAATCAGGATTACAAATAACTACAGTAATTATCAATGCTTTACATACTTAATTGCAAGCGATATACAGGTTAATATCTCTGTCAGTTTGAAAAAGAGGATATGAAAAAGAAATTGCCGTGCTCAGAACACAAATCTGAGACCAAAGAAGGCATCAATCTGATGCCAAGCCAATTTTTCAACCTGTCACTAGCAATAACAATGAAAGCCTATGTTCACAATCACAAAAAATCTGCAAGAAAATTCAATCCTTAATTAATTACAGGTTCAAAAACAAACTAATCTTAGCACCCATTGCTGTTACTATCCTTGTGTTTACATGAATGTAACACTTGAATGGTAGATATCCTATCAGAAGCACATGCACATTCTTCAAACAACAATGCTATTAAATAAAAACAATTAAGGATAAGATGGTATAGCAAAGTTAAGTGAAAGCTGCAGTCAAGCTAGCAGTCAAACCTTACATTCTCCAGTTCATCAAAGTAGTTGAGTTTACTACGAAGTGCTTCCGCAAAATCAACCAGTCTTTGCTTCTCTTGTAGCTGTCACAGGAAAATGAGCATAAGACAAGAAATCGGTTATTTTAGAATAATAGGGAATCCAAGTTGGTTGTGTCAATAAATCAGATCCCACAAAATGTGCCCCATCCAAGTCATTTACTCTCGCTGAAGATCCTGCAACAATTTTTATTTTTTTACAAAAGAACTACAGCTTTGTCTCAATATTGTAAAAGCAACTTGCTTTTCTTATTTATTTGTTGAAATTACATATTAACCAATGCATTTGAATCCAACGCTGGAGCCTACAGCCTTATTACTAAGGAGCAGACAAAGATATACAAGCAACAGATCATTGCCAACCATTATTTATGATACAGCATACGAAACATTCTAAACTACACTTCATAAAAATGAAAATCAAATTAGGATGAGTCGCAATAAAACCATACCAGTCTGTCACAAGCATCATGAAGTGTTTTAGTCTTTGTAGAGACTGCCTGATGCTGCAATTGCAGTTCATTAAACAAGTCTAGTGTCTCATCGACCTGCATAGGATCAGAAGTGCAAATGGAAAACCAAATAAGAAAGAGAGCCACCAAGTAGAATGCTGCAACCACACAACTTGAAAGAAAATCACCTGTCCTAGTATATCATCACATGTTTGTATTCGCTCCGTTAGAGTGTTTACATAGTGTTGATATTTCTCTTCTGTCTACAGAAGGAGAATAAATTAAATGTTACACACAATACTCATGGTCCAAACTCTGAACCGATTGCCTAACATATATACCATTACTAACCTCTGATTTCATCGCTGATTCAAGATCTGTAAACCATTTGTAAAACTGCACCAAAGGGAATGGTATGTAAAAACATATCAAGAATGTGAAGCTATAATTCAACAACGTCAAGCAACTTCAAAAGCAGAGACAAACTGCTTTTCAGATTGAAAACAGATCAGACGATCACTAACCTGATTTGCATTGACCAAAACTGCTTCGATAGGGCCACAATCATCCAAAGAGCTATCCTTGGTGGAAACGGACAAGCCATTATCTTGCCCCAGGACATTCTCTTGAGCCTAAAATCACACATGCACAGATTAAGTTGGATAAAATGCAATAACACGGAAAAAAAAAAAGGTGATGCAGTAGCACAGGGCTTACCAGCTTGACTGGCATTGGTCGTTCAGTAACCGCATGAGAGAGTGATATAATTGCCGCTTGTTGCTGCTCTGTCAAAGGAGCATTCTGAAAAACACAAATTCAAACCATGTTTTGCTCAAAATCACCAATAAAATCGTCATAACATTATAAATACAGGAAATTGCGCAGATCTGATCCACTATAGAAATAATTATCACTTCGAAATCGGGAAGCAAACAGATTATAATATAAAAAACATGCAATTAAGTTTGGTAAAGACGAGATCTATGGAATCCAGTGAGTGGAAATAATATTCGAATATTCAGATCTGAGGATGAGGTAGTGAAATTGAGAATAAAGATCTTGAAGGAAGAGAAGGAGAACCTGTTCCCAAGTCGAAGTGAAGTTGTAACCTTTGGAAATGGCAGCGGATTTGGGAAGGCTTTGAGGTGTTGTCTTGCTTCCCATTCTGCACTCTTTTGCTCCTGCTTTGTCCTCGTCTTCCTATGCTCCTTTTACCTTACAGACAGTTGAAGAAAGAAGTTGTGTTTTATACGAAACGGTGCGTTTCCAATTCTCAAATACTTTTCGGACTCCGCGGGACATTTTTTTCCCTTCGATTGCGCTCCTTTTCTCCCCCCCTCCTTTCTTTTTTGAGAATGATACGAGCTTGTTGCAAAACAAATTAAATTTAATTTTCATATTTCCACAAATGACAATATAAAAGAAGTTTTATAAACATGATATAATTCTTTAATGAGATTGAAGACAAAATATTTCAAGAAAAATAACATATATGGACAATTTCTCTATAATGACTTACATGGAATCAATTTTTAACATAAATGAATTAAAATAAATTATTATAATTCATTTATAAATAAATTTATATCTTGAATTTTCAAAATAATAATTTTAATCAATTTACAAGTGATAAGATTAAATTGAGATTTATATTTTAATTGCATAACAATAAATTAAATAAAATAACAATAGGGCCTGTTTGGAAACTTGTTCTATTTTCTGTTTTTAAAAATCATTTTTGAAAATAGCTCAAAGTTATTTTCAAAAACAGTTTTTAAAACAGGATTTCAGAACAAAATTTTCAAAACTATTTTTAAAAACAGTTTTTTAAAAACAGAAAATTGTTTTTAAAAACAGTTACCAAACAAGCCTTATTTTAAAAACAATTACCAAATAGGCCCAAAGTATTTTATCCCTACTAAAATAAATCTTATGTCAAATTCATCCGTTCTTATATAATTTTAATATCTAAATTTTATATGAAATCAATTATAAATGAACTCAATTCTTAAAGAACTTTAATACAAACAATTTTTTCATATAAATTCATTTAGAAGTTAATTGAATTCAAATTGTAGGACATGAATACAAGGATTCCTTATGATCCTTCAAAAAGAATAAAGAAGAATTCATTTAAAAAAACAAGTTTGACAAGGCTAAGAATTTGTAGTATGAAAAAAAAATTAAAAATATATAAAAGAAAATGAAGTTTTTTTTAACTTAATTCATTTAATTCCAATTCCCCTCAAGGTGAAACAAATACAATACACTTTGGTGGTTCTTTGTACCAATGTTAAGGATTACCTTCATGAATAAAAGACATTTAGCATTTGCTTATCTTCGTAACATTTCTCTATCTCTTTTCACATTGCAGTGGAACTTGATCATCATCATTAAAGTCTATATTTATAAGAGCTTTTTGCCTTAGATAGTGTTAATTT
The DNA here is from genome assembly GCA_026873985.1 of Saraca asoca. Taxonomy (NCBI): domain Eukaryota; kingdom Viridiplantae; phylum Streptophyta; class Magnoliopsida; order Fabales; family Fabaceae; genus Saraca; species Saraca asoca. The sequence continues at coordinate 12,639 of JANHAO010017647.1, forward strand.
AAAAAGCATTTATCTAACTAGGATTGAAGTAAAACTTTTTTGTGGATGAGATAAAAATTAAAAAAAAACATTGGTTTGAATAATATTTTGGGCTAATTTTTAATAGGGTCACACCTGCCTAAGGCAAGATATGTTGCCCGTGGCAAAGCTACCAAATAGCTAGCATGGAAAGCATTGTTCTAACCAATGCTACCCACCTAGGCAAGCGATGTTGCTCAGAGCAATGTTGCTATGCCTGTATTCTTGGTAGGCTTGCTCATTACCTCATTGAAAAGTTTGTTTCATTTTTTTTAACTACTGATCCATGACTCCTTCTTCTTCTTTTTTTGTTCTTCTTCACATTATAAATATACCTTTTCTTCTTTTTCACTCCACAAACAATTCTCTTCTTTTGCAAATTCTTCACATTCCTCTTCTTCTTCACTTCTTTCTTCACTTCTTCATCTTTCTCATCTATTTCATCTTATAAACTTTCCTTCAAGTAACATTTATTTCTTTATTTGACAAATTATAAGGTAAGTTTTTGTATTCTTATTTACTATTATTTTTGTTTAAGAATTATTTAAATCTATTTTTTTGTAATGAAATCTTATTTTGCATTATTACTAACACGTTAATTTGACTAATTATTATGTATTACTCTGTATAGTTTTTTTGTATGAAAAATTAATTTTCTATCTTATATGTATGGTAATAGAATTGTTTTTTTCTTTGCACTAATAGTGATAGAAAATTTGAAGTTTTAGCGATTTAGTTTTGAAATGATTATATTAGGGGAATAAAATTAGGATTTAAAATAAATAATAGGTGAAAATATAAGAGAATTAATTAGATGACCAGTTAGTACCTTTTACATTTAACTTTATTGTGTTAGCCGATGATATTTATGAGAAAGTTAATTTTTTTAGGCATATTTATTTTTTTGAAATTTTAGTATTTAAATTTTTTATGGTAAAATTTTAGTCGGTAATATTTGTTACCTTAATTTGTAATTATAATCAATTATTTATTGTCACTTTTAATTTGATTTAATAAAATAATTAGCAATACACATTTTTAATATCATTTATTTTGATAATCATAGTATTAAGAGAGATAGAGAGGATGTTATTATGAAGCTGTGCTATATAATGAGCCAAGCATATGTATTTATAATAAAAATATGTATAAGAGATAAAGATCAAATAGGATTCTAATAAATCTGGACTTATCACTTATCCTAACCTACATAGGCTTATCACTTATCCTACATA
>JANHAO010017648.1:0-13890 GCA_026873985.1 Saraca asoca
AAAATTTTATGCATGCATATCTAAAAGATAATGTCTAAACACAATAATATATAATTAGTATTTTTACAATATATAAATTAAAAAAATATGCTATACTAAATATTTATTTTACACATATTTACATAATTATATAATAAGGATAATAATGTCATTTGACATAGTAGTATTCTCTTTCCCCACACTTTTCTACCAATCCAAACAAACAAAAAAAAAAAAGGATTTTCCACCTATTTTCTTTGCTGATATTTTAAATCTACCCAAGCAAGAAGTGGAAAATTATTTTTTCATTATTTTTTCTTTCGGCCTTTTCCTTATTGCATCCAAACATAGAGTAAGACTCACTATTTTTTTTTCTTGCAACAACCATATTTTTTTTTTATAAATTTTGCAACGTAATTTCTTTTTTTAAAAAGTACAAATTTTTATAAAAGTTGTGTTTTTCATAATAATAATACTTGCAAGGGAGAGTGTGCATATGGAAGCATGTTCATGTATTGCCCATTTTAAAGTAGATAATAGAACTTTTATTATTTACCCATCTTCCATTTGAAGTATGTTTCCACAATGTCAAGACCAGAGAGTTCCTTGACCACAGCCATTGTTGCAGGCACCTCCAACTGGAATGTTGAATGAGCTTCATCTGTTTTTCTCCATGAAAGGAGCTGCTTTCTTGCTTCTTTGATGGCTGCTCTTGTAGCACGGTGAACTGAAGCTGCTAAAAGTAAGGGCGGCTCACCGGAAGCTGCACAAACAAATTCAAAATTTTATTGCTCATATTAGATTATAAAAACACAATGTGTAAAGTTTCTTATTTATTTTTTTATCAACCGTATTTTGCCAATATCTTTTTTCTTCTAATTAAACTCAACAGAATTTCATTTTATGTCTAAGAATTAAACGGGTAAACTTTGAACTAAGGCATAACTTCAAGAACTGAAGGACTGAATCCAGTATTGTTACCCTTTGAAGAGAGAACACGGTGCTGGTGATGCCAGCTGTTAAGGATTTCGACATTGAACTGTTTAGGTATAGGGTCTATTGTGGGGATTTTTTAGGTCCATGTGCTGTCTGCCACCACTAATCCATCTAGATTGTGTTTCAAAAGGAGTTTTTCAACCAAGATAAATTAATAAGATGACAACTTTGCATAAAACAACAATCCACATGTCTAGTACCCCATCCAAGAAGCTTACAATATCATGCCAATAGAACTATAGAAGTACTCGTAAAATGATTGAACACTAGAGTTGAACTTAAGTAGTAGTAAAGGATAGATGGTCAGCTCACCTGTCCTAAATCCACGGCAGGGTTGAGACTTTGTCCGCAATCATAGATAATATCTGCTTGCAAAACTGTGGCTTCTCCAGTTAGAAGATCTATTTCCACTTGCAAAATATTGATCTCCATAATTTAGCTTAGCATTATGCTGACCACGTAATTCAGTAATATGACTTCTGTAAGTCTGTAACAACATGACCAAAGTAGTCAACTCTCGATGAGCGTGAAGAAATACCATTTTGATTTGCAAAATTCACATGAGAAGATAGAGGGCTAAGAAATTAACTTACCTCACTTACAGCAGCATCATAATTTAGGTAACTTGTGGAAGCAGTACCACGGACATAATATGAAGTTGCTGATAAGTTCACAGCTTGCAGGTATGCCTGCATGTTGCTACATTGTTAATCATATGGTAATTCTTATATGATTCGGAAATAGAATATAAATCCCAACCCTCAAAATTCCATTTACATCACTCCAATAATAAGATCCTAAGCAAGAGGAGTTATTTTATGTTTCTCTAATTTGTTAGCATACAAAGTGTCATCTCTGACATGCTATGTAACATAAAAAGGAAGATCTTGATTCATATATTTGATCATATGAGTTTTGTTATAGGGATTTTCTGGAAGCATATTTTGGACAGGTCAAGGTCTAATAGGAAGCCCAGTTAGTCTAGTGGAGGCCCAAGCCGGAGTTTGAGGTCACTGAGCGAGGACCCCAGATTTTCGGGTACGAGCTGGAGGCATCTCGCAACATTGCGAACGAAAGAGTGTAGTTCATTGAAGAAACTTTCAACCCCTCAGCGAGAAGTCCACGACTTTCAGAAGAACGACCAGGCATAAATGACGAGGCCAACTAGAGCCATCAGCTCGCTCAACTTCTAGCTTGTCCACTAATAACGGATACTTGTACGGAGCCCAATCAGCAACCCAAGGCACACGTTTTCTGTTAACAGCTCAACCTCCAAACTTACACATCAGCTCCCCGAAAATCTAATAATGATTTGCCCAGTATTAATTACCCGGCGCCAAGCATTAAAGGCCAGGAACGGCAGGAGTAATCATTTTATTGCTTATGAAATTACACTTGTAATCCTCCCCCTTTATATAAATAGAGAAGGAGGCTACCATAGAAGAGAGAGAGCACAGATACATGTAGAAACTCTTTCAGTATTGAGAGTGGGTACTATTCACCCAAAGAAAACTCTGTAGTTTGTATTCATGTTCTTTAAAACCAATCCCTCCAGTACATAATAAAATATCACCGTGGACGTAGGGGCCAAACTGACTTTAGTTAAACCACGATAAACTCCTGGTGTTGCTGTTTCTTCTTCTTCTTTACTACTTCCTTTCACTATTTTTTGTCATATTTAGCTTGCAGTCAGGGGTAACACTGAACTCAACTGGTTGATCGAATTTTGGTATCAACATTTTGGCGCTAGAAGGAGGGCCTCCACTACACATTCTTCATCTTCAGTCTCTGATAAGCTGTTTCAGATACAATGGCAAGAGAAAAAGCTACCAGGAGTGTAGAAGTTCCCACTAGCCAAGCCGAAGGTCAGATCCAACATCGAAATGTAGCTGCTCCTATGGCGGGTGCCAACACTGGCACAATTCCTTTGTCCAATACCAACCTATAGCCTATGAAGCTGATGAGGCTCAGACTTGGCAACAGTGCCAAGAGGCACTTGACTGGAGCCAGGAAAGGTGGGAGAATACAGTGAAGGAACTGGCTGATATGGTACGAATATTAGCTCAAACGCGTGTCCAAGGTGCCCTAAGGCAGGATGAAATGGTTAACCCGAGGGTGGACGTCGTCAGTCAGGGCCTCAACATGAAGAGCAAGCCAGGGTTGAACGTCACCTAGTCGGCTTGCTGCACTCGTCCAATTCACGACCAAGGTCTGAAGTCCATCGGGATCAGAAGGACAGGGAGGATGATCACCAATGTGAAAGCTCGCACAAGAGTGAAAGCTGCACACAATCAATAGTGAGCAAGAGACGGATCGCAACTTGTCCGATCATGAGCACGGCAAGAAGCACAGAACTTCAGACTGACATTCTCATAGTAAGTGAGAAGAAAGGGGTTGAAAGACCTCCAGTCAACGGCCAAAGTCTCGAGACTCGATGGTCAAAGAGTTGCTCCAGAGGATGGAATAATTGGAGAAAAACTTTGCATCCCAGGGGAACTGGGAGTCACGCGAGGAGATAACTCTACTCTCTTGCTAGATTGAGACGGAGCCCCTTCCCCGCAAATTCAAAATCCTGAACATCCCCCTTTACAATGGGGATAGCGATCTTTACAACCACTTGGACACTTTTAACGTCCAGATGGACCTACAAACCTCTAACCTGTTGGTAAAATGCCGAGTCTTCCCGGCCAAACTCAGAGAGGTACCATGGACGTGGTTTAGAAGCCTTCTAACTCGCAACATAAGGAGCTGGGAAGAATGCCAAACTAAGTTTCTCAATCAATACAAAGCGCTAAAGAGACAGCTTGCCCCCTCTTGCCACTTGGCCACAGTCTTTCAACGAAAAGACAAATCGCTCAAAGGCTACATTGCCAGGTTCCGGCAAGAAGTTAATAACATAGACAATCCATCCGATGAGAGTATCCTCATGGCTATTTCAGTTAAACTCTGAAGGGACGAAAAATTATACGAGGACATATACAAGTCCCCTGTTAAGAGCTTGGGCAAATTTTATGAGTGAGCTGCAAAGAAGATCCGATGGGAGGAAACCTTTGGTCCAAAGAAGCCGAACAAGAAAGAAGAAACCAGTACCTCCAACCGAGGTAGGAAAAGAAATGGAGGCGAGAGTGGCAAGGATGACCAAAAGGGGGGGTTCTGGAGGCCGAACCATGAAGAAGGCCTAAAGTGAACAATTCCAATATCAACATTGCTATGATACCTACATTATCTTGTCGGATGCACCAGACGAGATCTATGCGATTGAGAGAGACAACAAAGACTTCGGCAGACTCAGGCCAATGAAGACCCCTATTGAAAAGAGGAATCGTAATAAATTTTGTACCTACCATAGCAAGGTCGGGCACAACACATTCAGATTGCTGGGTGTTGAAAGACACCATCGAAGACCTCATCAAAAGAGGCTGCTTGAGAGATTATGTGATGAGATCCCCGGGACAGCGACCCCCGCGTCCCCAACAACCTACGTTGCAATGCCACCAAACTCCTAAGGATGAGGAAATGCCATCCATGAGGACCATCTTCGCCATACATGGTGGACCTCATATTGCGGGCACCTTGAGCTGGTAACGTGATCGCTACGTGCGAGCGGCAGGACGTGTCCTTTTGACGAGTCACATGGAGCATGAAAGGCTTACAAAGAAGGCCAGGATAGCTTCAGACAGCATTTCCTTCACGGAAGAGGACACACAAGGGATCCATTACCCTAATAATGACGTGATAGTCATTCGAGCGAAAATCGACAATGCCAAAGTGAGAAGAATCTTGGTGGACACTGGGAGTTCCATAAATGTAATATACAAAGGGTGTTTTGACTAGATGGGCATGAGCGCGAGTCAGCTGGACCCATCACCTGAGCCCTTCTATGGTTTCACAGGAGATGGAATACTCCCAGTGGGACGAATTAAACTTCAGCTAACTTTAGGAGACCATGACAGCAAACAATTGTTATGGCAAATTTTCTAATCATAGACTGTCCCTCGGCTTACAATATGGTACTGAGATGACTTGCCATGAATGATTTTGACCTGGTAACGTCAACTATCAAGTTCCCAACCTAAAGTGGAATTAGATGCATACGCGGAGAGTAGCAAGTAGCCCGACACTACTATGAAGAGATAGTCGAACTCAGGGTTCATGGGAAGAAAGTGAATGTTATGTCTGGGGGAGAGCCCCAAGCGATAAGAGAAAAAAGGGTTAGCCACAACCTTGACCCTCAAGAGGTGGATGCTGAGCGAGCCACCAGACCAGTGGAGGAACTGGAAGACGTTCGAGTAAGCGAGATGGATGAGCAGAGATGCCTCAAGCTGGGGAAATGCCTTCCACCTGATATGAAAGCACAATTGACAAGTTTTCTTAGGGCAAACATGGATGTTTTTGCATGGAATCATAAAGATATGGAGGGCATTGATCCAAATATAATGTCGCCCAGACTATATATCGACCCTTAGGACAAGCCAGTTTGCCAAAAGAGAAGAGCAATGACTATCGAACGCTATGCGATGCTTAAGGAAGAGGTGGACAAGCTTCTAGCGAATAATTTCATTCGAGAGGCACGATACCCCACTTGGGTGACTAACCCTGTACTCATTAAGAAGAAGAATGGGAAGTGGAGAATGTGTATTGACTTCACGGACCTCAACAAGGCATATCCTAAAGACAGTTTCCTTTGTCGAGAATAGATCAGCTAATGGATGTGACGACAGGACATGAATTGCTTAGCTTCATGGATGCCTACTCAAGGTATAATCAGATTCCGATGGTCGCACATGACAAAGAGCATACCTCATTCATCACCGATTGTGGGTTGTACTATTACAAAGTGATGCCCTTTGGACTTAAAAATGCAGGGGTAACCTATCAGCGATTGGTGAACATGATGTTTTGGGAACAAATTGGCAAGACTATGGAGGTATACGTAGATGACATGTTGTTGAAATCCAAACAGTTCGTTGGTCATGTCTATGACCTTGACGAGATGTTTCAAACCTTGAGAAGGCATCGAATGAAGCTGAACCTGTACAAGTGTGCATTCGGAGTAGGCTCGGGCAAATTTCTCAGCTTCATAGTTAATAACAGAGGGATCGAAGTGAACCCAGAGAAAATCAGGGCGCTACTCGATATGCATTCTCCCACAGGACCAAAAGATATCCAAAGCCTAAATGGTCAGATCGCTGCACTTAGCAAATTCATTTCTAAGGCAATGGACAAGTGTGTTCCCTTCTTTGACATCCTTAAGAGGGTAAAGAGGTTCAAATGGACCCTCGGATGTGAGGTCACATTCTAGGAGCTTAAGATGTATCTCAGGTAAGCACCTCTCTTTTTCAAGCCGAAAAAGGTGAAAGATTAATCGTATACTTGGATGTATCCCAGCATGCCTTGAGCATGGCACTAACGTGAGAAGAGGGAGGAATTCAACTCCCTATCTACTATGTAAGCAAAAAACTGCTGGATGTAGAAATAAGATATTCGCCCATGGAGAAGCTTGTCTATTGCCTGGTCATCGCCTCAAGGAAGCTCCGACCCTATTTTCAAGCCCATAGCATCAGGATCTTCACTCAGTATCCACTGAGACAAGTTCTGCAAAAGACAGACACCTTAGGACGATTGCTTAAATGGGCAATTGAGCTCGCGTAATTGAACATTGAGTATAAGTCTAGAACGACTATCAAGGGCTAAGCGCTGGCTGATTTTATTGTCGAATTCATAAGCTCCTTACAAAATGAGGTAGAGGTCCCTGAAGCCCCATGGTGGGAACTACTCATTGATGGGTCGTCCAGTGACCAAAAGGTTAGAGCAGGAATGCTCCTTATCAGTCCAGAAGGGCATAAGGCCTTCAGTGCCTTGAGATTTAGCTTTCAGGCCACAAATAATGAAGCTGAATACGAGGCCTTATTGGCAGGCTTGCAACTAGCCAAAGAGGTGCATGTCGAGAGAATAAAGATTTTTAGTGACTCGTAATTAATTGTTTGACAAATAAAGGGTGAATACCAAGCCCCGAGGAAAGAAAACGATAAGATATCTCTAGAAAATCCAAGAGTTGTTAGGCTCCCTCCAACAATTCTAGATCACTCAGATCCCGCGACCTCAGAATGCACACGCTTATACTTTAGGTCTTTTGTCTACCATTGACGATCTCGACCTCATAGGAGCAATCCCTGTAGAGGTCCTTCCATCCCTAAGTATTGAACATCAAGACGTTGTCATGGCAATTGCCAAAGTGCCCAACTCATGGATGAATCCAATCCTGGATTACCTGTAGAATGAAAGGTTGCCAGAAGATAGACTCGAGGCACGACGTCTACGAGCTTGAGCTGCCAAATACTGCATCTGCGATGACATGCTTTACAAGAGAGGGTTCATAACTCCACTTTTAAGATGCATAGATGATGAAGACTGTAGTACCGTCCTAGAGGAGATTCATGCAAGGCATTACGGAAACCATGTTGGGGGCTGTCTTTGGCACAAAAAGCCCTTCGACAGGGATTCTATTAGCGGACCATGAAGCAAGACGCTATCGACCTCATCAAGAGGTGCGATAAGTGCCAGAGGTTTACAAAGGTGCCCCGAGCCCTACCAGCCTACCTGAAGCAGATGACAAGCCCATGGCTGTTTGCAATTTAGGGGATAGACCTAATCAGACCACTTCCTAAGGCACGGGGAAATTGCAAGTATGCGATAGTGGCTTTAGACTACTTCACCAAATGGGAGGAGGCAAAGGAACTCACTGAGATCTTGTCTTCTAAGGTCGAAAAATTTGTATGGAACAACATCATTTGCAAGTTTGGGGTCCCTCAACAAACCATCACTGATAATGGGACCCAGTTCACAAGTGAGCAATTCATCAGGTTCTGCAACGACCTTAAGATTTTTAAGAGCTTTACAGTCGTAGACCACCCACAAACTAACAGACAAGTAGAAGCCATCAATAAGATCATCAAAAAGATCTTGAAGACCAAGTTAGATGCTAAAAAGGGAGCTTGGGCAGATGAATTACAATCGGCACTATGGGCCTATAGGACCATGCCTTGTAGCTCCACAGGGGAAACCCCCTTCTCAATGGTATACTGATGTGAGGCAATGATCCCTGCAAAACTTGAGGTCACTACACAACAAAGAGTCACTTTTGACCCAGAAGATAATAACTAGTTGCTCGCTACAAACCTAGACCTTCTGGAAGAAGCGAGAGAAAGAGCTAGCATTAGGATAGCAACACATCAATAATGTATAGCGAGATATTATAACCACAGAGTGCAAGCTTAAAAGTTCAAACTCGACGATCTCGTCCTGCACCTCGTCCTCCCGGGAGCCCACAAACCCAGTAAGGGGACCTTAGGACTGAATTGGGAAGGTCCATACATTATCAAAAGGATCGTGAGTGATGGAGCCTACCATCTGATGGATATAAATGGAGTAGAATTCCCCAGCGCTTGGAATGCCGAGCACCTCCACCGTTACTATCAATAAGTGTCTCAGTACCTTATAGTCGATTCATTGTAAATATAAATGTAATTCTTTGAATTCTTTGGAATAAGATCAGAGTTTTCTATGCCAAGTTATATACTATGCGGTGCAATGATAGTTAACGTGTCAAATTCTTATCCAAGCATGAGTAAACAAGATTCACACATTCAAGAACGAAAACAATAAGGAGAAATGAGTTCAGTTTCATCATAATAAAATTATACGAGTTGTTCATAAAGTTCGTTACAAGTGCCAGAAGCATAAAAAAAGCAAAGTTACATAATTCTTGTTCGAGGAGCATGGAGCCTTAGGGGTTGAGCCTTCAATAGGCTAAGGACTAGGAGCACCTTGCGTGGGAGTAGCATCAGCACCTTGTGAGTTTCCTTCTCCCCGGACAGTGACATCGGTAGAAGGAACATCAACCTTAGCACCCTGTCTCTTCCTTGCGGCTCTTGCTTTCCAATGTTCAACCGCTTCAATGGCTTGGGGGCTGAAAAAGGAGTAGTCTAACTCAAGGAACTTTTCCCACAAGGTGAAAAAGAAAGAGGCAAGAGTTGTCAGCCTCGTCTCCCTAGCTATCTTTGCCACCCGCGAGGACGTTTCCACTTCAACCTTTGCTACTTTCTCCTTCGCAAGTTACAGCTCTCTCTTTAGCACCATTACCTCTTCGGCAGAGGCCTTGGCTCGCTGCTCTGCAGCTCTTGCCTTACCCTTGGCAATATTAGCCACCCTGTTCATTAACCACAGCTATGATTGGGCTTGGCCTAGCTCTATCTTTACCTTATTAAGGTCGTTGGTGGCGAGGTCGAAGTTCACCTCAGTATCCTCATAATGCTTCACCTCACAGGACAAAGCGGTCTCCAACCCCTTGACTTTCTCCCCAAGTAGCAGCACTTCAGCTTGTCGGGCCCCTAGCTCATCCATAAGAGTCGATTTCTCATTGTCCCGATCCTTGAGTGCCTCGGCAATCTTCATCAATGTCAGCATATTCTGTGGGACCAGGTAGCAAGGTTAGACTAAATAACAGATAAAATGGCTAAGGCAAAAAATGACATTTACCTCTAGACCTTGTTGAGCTACGAACCCTACCAGTCTCCTAACGGAGAGTTCTTCGCTCTCCAGCCCATTGAGCTTGTCGTCATTACCCAATATCATGCTAAAGTTCTCAACAATCATTTGAGCATATCCCTCCGTTTTGGAGCCAAGCTCGACCAATGACTTTGTAAGATCGACTCCAAATGGGTTATGAGGGATCACCTTTTTCTTCCCTTTGACAATCCTTCACTTCTTTGGAGGAGAACTGGAAGGACTGCCAATGTTAGTTGCCTTCACCTCTTTGGATCGTGGTATGGAGACTGGATTCAGTGAAGAGACCTCGACAGTAGCAGATGGTTGTTCTACAACAACTAGAGTCACTTCAGCCTCAGAAGTTAGTTGAACTTCAGGGGTAGGGCTTGTGCTAGGAACTGGGGTTAATCCATAACAACCTGGGTCGAGACGACCTCATGGGCTGAAGGAGCCTCGTCTTCACTATCCGAAGGAGGCGTTCTAAGGAAGTCCATTATTTTATCGTAGTCATCAAAATTTACAGGCCTAACCTTTGTTAGCTAGAGAATTCCTATCTCTCTAATCACTACAGTGTTTATCGGTAGGGTGAGTCTATGGAAGCAAAGAATGTCCTCATTAAACCTGAAGTCATTCTAGAGATCCTTGATCATTGCGAACCAATCTAGAACCCCTAACTCTTTGGCCCCAAGCGTTGGCCTCTTACTAGTTTTGTCTGCAAAATTGAATAAGAAGTTAGAACTCAGAACAAGAGGTTAAATCCAGAACAAATATCAAAGAAATAAAGGAATTCACCCATAACCAACCCACCTACCCGACACAAGAACAAAATTGAAAATTTTAAGATATCTCAACGAGAGGCACGAGATATAAAACTAATGAGACTTGTAATGTCTCGCATTGGATTTCCCCTTCACATCCCTCTGTGGTAGGATCTTCTTGTGATGTGTCTGCCTAGCCAAAAGGTAATAGAGCCCGTCTTCAAGGTTCGCACACCTCAGATCATACAAGTAGCAGAGGGTTTCAGGTGACGGTGAAGGAAGGCCATTGACCTTGTGAATAAGGGCTAGCGAAATCAATGATGTATATGAGTTTAGTGTTAGCTGAAATGGGCTAAGCTTTACTTTATTCAAAAAATCAATAATAAAAGGGTGAATGAGAAATCTTAATCCCACGGTGAGATGTGGGATGCCAGTGGCTATGAATCCCCGAGGAGGATGAGAGGCATAGTCATCTAGGGAGGGGACCATAACGCTGCACCACTTCAGGATCCGGTTTGACTCAATGACGATTCAAACGTCATGAACCCGTACAATTGAGGCATGATGTTTGAATGCATGACAGTCAGGGTGTTGACCCGAAGCTATCCTTTAGCCTTTGGTGTGTCACGAACAAGCACCTGGGTTTGTAGTGACCTCCCTTCCACTTGATGTTGCACCTCCAACTTGTTGAACGTTCCTTGCATCTTGAGATAAGTCCAGTTTATTATCCTCACTCCTAATGAAGTGGCAGTGACGTTCATGACCCGTTCCCATCTACATAAAGAAAAGAAAAGACTAATAAGTTCACTGAGAGTGAACCTACCAAAAACTAAGACTAACGACCCCTTATTTCATAGGCCATGCACACCCTATGCCACCACACTAATAACCTAAACTCTGGTAGATGGAGAAGACACTCTGACCAGGCAACAAAATCTTAGAAAACACGAATATGTATTTGGAATCCTAGAGCCTACCAACAACTCGATTATTCCATCCTAATCAAAGGCTAAGTATCTGAATCATATCTACCGATCAGCATCAATATCTCCTAATCAGTCAAGGTTTGGTCCCTTATTTCTTACAAAGGAAGAAAAATGTAGAAAATGCAGAGTTAGAGAGAGCATACCATGATTTATGGAGATGAAGAGTCCTGAAAGTTCGGGTGATGGCCAGAATAGTGGACAAAAGACAATGAAGATCGGTATCGAAAAGGCTATCATAGCAGTCAGAGAAGTAAATGAGCAGAGAATGGCAGTAGTCTAAAGAGCTTTCAAATGGCAAAATAAGAGGGAGAAGGGAGGTACTCTTAGCTTAATAAGAAAACATAACCCAACCGTTGGATCAAAAGGGTTGTCAGTTACCCATGATCCGATGGTTCAGAGAAAACAACGGCCAATAAATGATGATTCAGTGTATGTGCGCCAAAAGTTAGAAATAATAATTACCAACCGCCATTGGAAAATGAAAAGTCATGTGTGTGAAACAAATAGAAGTACCAAACAGCTCGTTGAGATCACAGGTCACGAAGGATTGGCATATGATGACAAACTCAAGACCTCGCGTCCAAGTAATGTGTTAGCCACACGCAGAATTCTTGTGTGAGCCAGCATGAATGATTGGCGATGTGACACATATCCTTTAAATGGGAGTTTATTGATTAAAGCCTATTAGCTTAAATTCCTTATAATGGAAGCTAATTATCCCATTAAATACTTTACATAACATTTGTTGAATTATAATTTTGCAGGAGTAAATCATGTTGCCAACGGCAACCAATTAAGTTGTTTATGCAGCAGGCTTAAAAAGACAAAGGGTAGAAACATGATGCTTAAAGTTACACTAAAAGACCTCCTTTAACGAGGCAGATTTACATCAGGAGAACCAATATACAAAGATAAAGCAAAACCAAAAAGCTAATGACCCTACAAAGGGAAGGAGAGCCAGTTTTCAAGAGGGAAACCCCCATCAGATGAAACAAACAGACTCAACTGCTCCTGCTCATAGCCTTCCTTAGCCGGTGGATCATTTCCTGACTCTGTAAACCCAAAGCAACTCAAAAAGGGACCAAGAACATGACTAGAAAGGCTGAACCTCATGGAAGAACCGTGAAGAAATAATCCAAGATCTATACAAAAATTCCCAGAAGCCAAAGAGAGAAGCTGTACAAGGAAGTTATGTGTAACAGACTATCCATGTCTCCGAAACCTCTACAACAGACTATCCATATCTCGAAAAGCTTCTTCAGAAGATGAACCATTAAGGGAATGAAGTGCTTGATCAAAGCATCCATCAGACAACCTCACAAAAAAGAGGAGCTTCATGAGTGTTTATAAATTCCCGAGGGTTCATCAAGTAGCCTAAGGGACATTTGGCTATTCCGTATCGAATAGCCCATAAATAATGAAGACTGCCACATTAACAGCTGAGATAATGCATAGAGAAAGGCATGGCCTAAAGCATGGGAAATGAAAGCCCGAAAGATAGAAATGATAACATGATAGACTGAGCATAAAGACTGAGTCATCCTGTAAATTATAGATAAAGACTTTGATCACTGGCTACAATTCCCAGCCCGCAAAGTGAGCTGAAAGTTGAGGGGCTTATGTTATAGGGATTTTTCAGAAGCATATTTTGGGCAAGTTAAGGTCCAATAGGAAGCTCAGTTAGTCTGGTGGAAGCCCAAGCCGGAGTTTAAGGTCACTGAGCGAGGACCCCAGATTGTCGGGTATGAGTTGGAGGCATCCCACAACATCGCGAACGAAAGAGTACAGCTCGTTGAAGAAACTTTTGACCTCTCAGCGAGAAGCCCACGACCTTCAGAAGAATGACTAGGCATAGATGACAAGGCCAGCCAGAGCTATCAGCTTGCTCAACTTCTAGCTTGCCCACTAACAATGGATACTTGTATGGAGCCCAGTTAGCAACCCAAGGCACACATTTCCTATTGATAGCTCAGCCTCCAAATTTACACATCAGCTTCTTGGAAATTCGATAATGATTTGCCCAGCATTAATTACCCGGCACCAAGCATTAAAGGCCCAGAACGGTGGGAGTAAGCATTTTGTTGCTTATGAAATTACATTTGTGACCCTCCCCTATCTATAAATAGAGGGGGAGATCACCATAGAAGAGAGAGAGCACAGATACATGTAGAAACTCTACCAATATTGAGAGTGAAAACTATTCACCCAGAGAAAACTCTATAATTTGTATTCATATTCTATAAAACCAATCCCTCCAGTGCATAATAAAAGATCACTGTGGACGTAGAGGCCAAACTGACTTTAACCGAACCACGATAAACTCCTGGTGTTGCTGTTTCTTCTTCTTCTTTACTACTTCCTTTCACTGTTTTCTATCATATTTAACTTGCAGTCAGGGGTAACACTGAACTCAACTGGTTGATTGGATTTTGGTGTCAACAAGTTCTTACAAACAATTCACCAAACCTTTCAACTTGGTATTTGTTGACACGCTAAAATATTTTCATAAAGCATACATGATTAATAAAATTTGCTTGGACAGGACATTTAGTCCATGTCGCTATTCCTGGATCCAGAGGGGAATACGTTCGATGGAATAATTTCTTTGGTGTATTACCGCACCC
>JANHAO010017649.1:0-13932 GCA_026873985.1 Saraca asoca
TTAATTTCATATGCCTTCAAAGGGTTTGAAGGGCATTTTGGACTTTTGCCAACATTTCGGAGGCCTACTGGGTTACACGCATAACAGGAAACAATATGGCCATATTTGGATATATTGTATGTCCAAGGACCAAATTGAAAAGGGCAGAAATTTGGACTGAAAAGGAGGCACTCTTAAACACTCAACACTAGCGTGACTTGGTGATGAATTGACAGATTCCTCGTTCGCCTTAGGGCAACGGGATTTTGCGAACCGCGGCTTGCGTGCGAATCTATCCTATCATCTGATAAATTTTGTACTTGTATTTTTGTAGGAGTAGCATGAGGGTGATGTTGCCCTAGTGTACAGCTTGCGTTATTTTCAAAATCGTGCATAAGTTTGACAGATGATTCAAACCAGAGCGTATTGCAAAAGAAAATAGCAACGAACAAAGAGTGCTTAAAGGCTAATTTTATTCATTAAAAGACCTCAATGAGGTGTATTTACATTAGACACAAAGCCGGGCGGAACACATTGGAGAACCTTAAGTACAAGCTAGTTGAGGAGTAAAAGAAACCCCTGCAAAAGGAAGAGAGTTGAAGAAGAGGAAGAACAAAAAAAAAAGAAAAAAAAGGGGAAAAAAGGCCAGTCATGGATGGCCACGCTCTGAGGTCAGTACGCCACTAACTTTTTCCTTCCAAAGCACAATCAGCGGTAGCGCTGCATCCCATTTACCCTCGACCACCTGCACCTCTTGAAGGAATTGACTCGGGGAGTACCAAAGGCACGACCGGCCAAAGAATTGCCTCACGGCAAAATCGGAAGGACATAATCTGGGGTACGTGTGGGAATGCCCCACGTTACTGGTGAAGACGAATCTTTTGAAACACATATGTAGCAGACCATACACACCTCCGGAACAGGCCAGAATCTCTGTGGTAGCTCGTCAGGATATCCCATGTTTACTTAGTATGGAAAAGCCTAAGAATCACCTTCCTATATATATATATATATATATATAGCCAGAAACGGCTCACCAAAGGGTCTAGATTCATCCCTCCCAATCACCCACATTAATGGCCTCGGAAAAGGAATCGACTAGTGCGATCATAATTATTGGATGTACGATATTTGAGGAAATGAAGTAATAGTTCCGAGAAAAGGAGACTTCTGCTTTTTGGAAATAAAAAGGGCTCAACTCCTAGCTCATGTGCATAAGCTGAGAGTTGGGGGGCTAATGTTGTATACGAGAATCGACCCGGAAGGAAGCAGTGGACTCGGGTTCACCAGGAGCACCCCAACGAGCTCCTCTTCCAGTAAGCTCTGTCATAGCGAGCCACACCTCACTGAATAGTGGCCTGACAGGATAGTCACGAAGGCAGCCAACCCCCCTTAAGAGCTCGCTGACTCCTCTCTATGATAGCTCCAAGCTCCTCATCTCATGGCTTCGCTAGTTCCCTGAGCCTGGAATCCCGGCAAAGAGGTACTGGACTTTCTGCATGACAAAACGAACACTAGGCAACGGCTATAAGCTTGAGTCTATGACCGAAAGGAGGACCCCACCCTATAGTCTACACTCTGCAACAGCCGAATTATAGCCCCTCTTTGTCTCTTCTATTTATAGTTTGATGTAACACCACTATAGTTGGTAATTAATGCATGTAACTCCTCCATCCTCTATAAATAGGTTTGCATTGTTAGAAGGGGGGAACATGACAATCTTGTAAGTGGAAATGCTGCTAAAACCACTTCTTGCTCATTAATAAAAACTTCCATCATGGACGTAGGATCCGGTGCCATCCGAATTTAGCCGAACCACGCTAAACCTTGTATTTTCATCCCTACTCCCCCTTTGATCCTCGTTCGTCTCCTTGTTCCATAAAGGTTGAATCAGATACAGGCTTGAGATCCCGTAAGAATCCCCCTATCAGCCGAAGTTTGGAGTGTGACCAAAATTTGACGTCAACAATTTGTTTGTACGGTGCAACATGCTTTTTTGTTGCACCAAATGAAGCAAATCTAATTTGGATTAATCCAAAAAATTGATATTTTTTTTTTGGAAATTGTAATGGCCAAAAAGTCTAGAAAATGAAACAAATTACAAATCAATTACATGAGGAATAGAAACCTCAATCACATCAGCTAACAACAAAAAATTAATCCCAATAAGAAGAGTATAAAAAATAGTCAAATCCAAATCTTGAGAAAAACTAAATGAAGTGAGCCAATTAGCACATTGATTTCCTTCTTTGTGGGCATGAGTGATCCTGACTCGCCAATCCCAACGAAGCATTCTTTAACACTGGTCAAGTAATGAGTGAAACTTCAGATTGGAGACAATATCACCAAAAAAAGCTTCCACTAAAACTTTGGAGTCTGATTCCAAGATAAACATTTTATAGCCTATATTCTAAACTAAATTGAGAACTTCTAGAGTACTTTAAAGTTTAATAATAAAAGAATCACAACTTCCCAAATTCTTGACAAAACTACCCAGCCAAGCTCCACTAGCATTTTGAACAAGCCTACTACAACTAGAAATGAAAGGATTGGACTTAGCAACACTATCAAAATTAACCTTCACCTAATCTTTCATAAGCAAAATCTAGCTAAAATATTAATAGAACTGAGACTTGGAGGAGAATCCAAATTCTTCATGAAAGTAATAGAATGTCAAACATCTTGAACATAATTCATGATAATGCACTTTGGCTATGGAGGTAAAATAAAGGAAGGCTAAAAAATACTCTTATTTCTCTAATCCCAAATATATCAAATCGTTACACCCTAAATAAGAGACCATTCAACAGATTCAGATGAGCCCAAACAAATAGTAAGATTGGTACAAACCCAATCATAAAAGTTCAAGTTGAAAAAAAGGGCACAATTATTAGCTCCAAGAAGCAAAAACCATTCATTTTTATCTCTTGGGCAATCTCGAAGAACATGCAATACATCTTCTTGAAAGTGATTACAATGAGAATATGAAAGATTACCAATTTTGTGCTTACTCTTTTCTCTATTAGTAAGCAAACCATTATTACAAACTCACCAGATGAAAAACTTAATACATTTAGGACTCTGCCAACTCCAAAAATGTTTCCAAATCACATCTTGAACAACACATTTATTTTTCCTGATCAAGTCATATGCATCTTTAATAGAAAAGCCCCACTTTTATTTATTTTCCATTGCAAAATATCAGAAATAGCTTGAGATGAAGGAGGCAAAATAGTATGGAATTTAATAACAATATCATTCAAAAGGAATTGATTAATGAGATCCAAATTCCAGCAACCATTATTATTCCCAAAATGAGACACTGTATAATCATGCATAAAGGAAGGAAGGGAAACAATCACAAGATCCTTTATACATAAATATTCAAACCAAGCATCATTTTAGAAATTCTCAGATTTTTCATCACTAATACTCCAAGATAAATTACTCCAAATATAACGCCAAACATGACATAAACATTTCAAGAGAACAGAGTTAGAGTTTCTTACATCAACATTTTTAGTCCAATTCTCCCTTCTTGCATACTTATTTTTCAAGACTCAAGCCTAAAGATCAGACCCAATCGCAAAGCTTTTAGACAAGTTTCATTAAGCAAGTAGCATGTATGTCGCACAAGTTTTTAATGCCTAAACCTCCAGAAAGTTTTGATTGACACATTTTATCCCAAGAAATCATATAGATTCTCCTATCATTAAAATCATGGCCCTAAGTAAAGAAATGTTGATAACACTTAATATTTTGTAAAGTAGTAATGGGAATTGATGAAACCTGCATGGTGTACATAGGAAGAGCACCAATAACAAAATTAGCCAAAAGCACTTGACCAACTATTAAGAGACATTTAGATTTCCTACCGGCTAACTCATCTTGAATCTTCTTCATAATTGGACTAAAAGTGTTTTTAATAACCCGTTTATGGGTTAAAGGAATCCCCAAATACATACCAAAATCCATTGTAGGGGAGAAACCATAACGATGGACTATTTTATCACAAATGACCTTTCACATTTCTAGAGAAAAAGATATTAGTTTTTGCTTGTTGTGAGTAGTATCCGATTCTGCTAAATCGGTTGGCAAAGGCTTGGCAATAGACCAAGTCCAGATGAGACAAAAGCCAAGTTTAGTAGGTCGCTGTTTACACACGCACAAAGTGAGGTAGAGTCCTAGCTTGTTAAGGAGTGAGATTTAGCTGATGTGGCTAATAGTCCGTTATGCGAGCTCGTATTGCCAAAGACTAGCTTGTGAAGATCATCCTTGCTGACTAAAGGCCAGCAGCAACCAAGAATCCTAACTCGCAAATATTACACCTCACTCAGTTGACCAATGAAGCAGCAACCTCTTAAACTCTGTGCATGGGATCGGCCGACAAGAAGCAGCACCACGGGCCCACATGCAGAAAGCAAACATTAGAAGTTAGCCGGTAGTCTATAGAAGATATGTTGTAGTAGTTTAGGATATTTTGTACATTTATTTTGATGTAATAGAAATACAAACTGTGTAATTATATTTGTGACCTTCCCATCCACTATAAATAAGAGGAGAGGGAGAGAGCTGAAAGAGGCTAGATTGAAACTCTGTAAAACTCTTCCCAGATAAATAAAATGCTACCATGGACATAGGGGTTGATGTTATCTAGCTTTGGTTGAACCACATTAAAAAACACTACGTTCTCATTGCTTTTCCTCAGTTCTCCTCCTTCGTTTTCAATCTTCATTAATTGGAAACAGTTTACATCTATAAGAATCCTTCCCATTGATTGGAGTTTGGCCCAAAATTAGATTTCACCATCAACATTTTGGCACCATTTATGGGGACTAATCTGAGTTCTGGTTGCTTTTTTATATTCCCATTCATCCTTTGTTTAGCTGTGATGGCCAGGAGAAAAGCCATCAAGAAGCCAGATGCTGCCAATAACCAGCTTGAGGGTCATATGGCAAGCTCTTCTACTACCAGGGCCACCAGTAGTTCACTCCCCTCAGCTCACTGCCAACCTACCATTACTGTTCCTAAAATTGATGGAGTGCAAATATGGCACCAATACCAGGAAGCACTAGAAGGTTTAGTGAGAAAAATGGTCGAGGCATTGTAGATGCTGGCTCAAGTGCAAACCCAGGGTTTGCAAAGGAAAACTGAGGTCGCTGTACTTGAGAACATTCACTAGCAGTAGCAAGCTGTAAGTTTGAATAGAGCTAATCAAGAAGATAAGAGCTATCAGGCCTCTAGCTATTAATCTGGGGGGCTAACTTTTTTGGTAGAAGAATTACTTTAGAGAGTGAAGCAATTAGAGACACACCCCCAAACTTGAGGTGATCAAAGTCACGTAGAGGATCAAACCCCTTTCTCCACGGAAACTAAGATGGAGCCCCTATCTTATAGGCTCAAAATCCCTTCTATTCCATTCTACAATGGGGACAGTGATCTGCGCAACCACTTGGATATGTTCAACATCTAG
This sequence comes from Saraca asoca, assembly GCA_026873985.1. Classification (NCBI taxonomy): domain Eukaryota; kingdom Viridiplantae; phylum Streptophyta; class Magnoliopsida; order Fabales; family Fabaceae; genus Saraca; species Saraca asoca. The sequence goes on from JANHAO010017649.1 coordinate 5,453, forward strand.
ATGGATCTTTGAACAAGTAACTCCCTGATTAAATGTCATATCTTCCAGGCCACATTAAGAGATACACCTCGAACGTGATTTAGGAGCCTCCCAACCCATACCATTAGTAGTTGGGAAAAATGTCAGGAGAAATTTCTCAACCAATATAAGGTGCTGAAGAGGTAGCTTGTACCCCCTGTCATCTCGTTACAATCTTTCAGCATAAGCACGAGTCATTGAAAGATTACATCACCTGATTTAGGCATGAGATCGATAACATTGAAGGCCTATTTAATGAGAGAATCCTGATAGCAATTTCAACAGGAATTCATAAGGATGGCAAATTGTACAAAAGCATATACAAATCCCCAGTTGCGGACTTGGGCAAATTCTATGATCGAGCTACAAAATAGATCAGATGGGAAGAGACCTTTGGTTTAGAGAATCAGAGGAACAAGGTGAGTAGCTCTAACCAGAGTAAGAAGAGAAATAACAAGGGTCAGAAGACCGGCCCCTATAACCAGCTTTTAAAGAAAGTGAGAATTGAGCGACTTTAGCCTCCAGGTTGTCACTATCATTATAGCATCCTATTAAACACTCTGAATAGGATTTTTGTGACAAAAAGGGGTAGAGAAGACTTTGCGACTCCCCCTCCCTTATGGGAATAGAAACACAAAAAGGTTTTGTGCTTATTATAACGAAGCTAAGTACAACACTTCTAATTGTCGAGCCCTCCGAGATGTGATTGAAGATCTAATTAAGAGAGGCCGTCTAAGAGAATACATGTTATGGCCTGTGGGATAGCAACCCTCTTAGCCTCAGTGAGATCCTAAACAAGAGCAATCCATCACAGTCAGAACCATATTTTAGCTCTATAATAAAGCATGTAAAAAAGTAGTCCAAGTTTTGATGTATATAGTCTGGGCGAATCCTCAACAAATGTTAATTTAGAAGTTCCTTTGTTTTAGCCTACAACTGTATCCTTTTTGAGTTTCAACTTAAATTGCCATCGCATTAGAATGACCTACTTTATGACACTGTCCTAATGCAATTAAGCATGCATATGACCAACTTTCTTAGGTACCATGTGCATGCTACATCACTATGCACACGAGCAACTTTCTTAGGCACCATGTGCATATGATCTTGTCATGCATACGACTAACTTTCTTAGGCACTATATGCATGCGACCTCTAGCCCATGCATATGACTAACTTTCTTAGGCACCATATGCACGATGCTTCATTGTGCATATGACCAATTTTCTTAGGCATCATATGCACATGACTTCATTGTGCATGTGACCAATTTTCTTAGGTACTACATGCGTGTGATTTTCCAGCATGCACATGACCAACTTTCTGAGGCATCATATGCATATGATCTCGCCATGCATATAACCAACTTTCCTAGGCACAATACACATGCAATTTCATGCTTGACAAGCATATGACTAACTTTCTTAGGCACCATGTGCACTTGAGTTCATGAATCATGTATATGACTAACTTTCTTAGGCACCATATACATGTTACCTTGAGCACATGCATGACCAACTTTCTTAGGCACCATGCACGTGCGACCTCACACATGCGACTAAATTTCTCAGGCATCGTATGCATGCAACCTCCGATTTGTGCATATGGCCAACTTTTTCAGGCACCATATATCCACACCATTCTCCTATGCACATGACCAACTTTCTCAGGCATCATGTGCATGTGACCTCTTATTAATCATACATGTGACCAACTTTCTTAGGCATCACATGTATGTAACCAAATGTTCACAACTCTCATGCAACCAAATGCTCATAGCTCTCATGCGACCAAATGCCCCCAACTCTCATGTGACCAAATGCTCATAGCTTATATGTGACCAAATACTCACAACTCTTTTGCGACCTATCATTCACAGCTCACGTATGATTTTCTATTAAGCACAACTTTCATGCGATCTACCCATATACTAGCTGTCATTTAAGGCACTCCAATGCTCAGATTCATTATTCAGGCAGAATGGCCGACTGATCACTAGAAACATTTCATCTTATTACGATTTGTTGAAGTTCATATTATTATTTGTGATATGTAGAACATTTGGAACACAATATATAAGAAACACAAGGAGAAATTCATTCATTAAAAAGCCTAAACAAGGTAAATTTACATCAGAAAGAATCAAAATACAAGTCAAGCACACTATGACTATACATTATAGAAGAAAGATTGGCACTCCAGAGGAGAGCCTTAATCAGTAGAAGGGCTGGCGAGTACTCATGCTCTTCAACTCTTTCCCTTGCTACCCCCTTGGTTTGGAACTCCTTTCCAGCTCTCTACCTAATACAGAAGATTTAGAGAAAGCAAGCCAGAGTAGGTGGAAAGGTTTAACCCCACGACATCACTATGAGGAAATAATCTAAGATCTATGAAAGATCTTCTCTCATGATTAGAGAAAGAGAATTTCTTGAAAAAGTTTTCTATGTAGCAAACTATACACGTCTCTCCAAAAAAAGCTCTCTATCAGAAGTATAGGGGGCTTATTTGAGATATCCATTAGTTCAGTCAATAAAGGAAGAAGAACTCCTCCCTACGCTTATATAGATTGGCTAGGTCTCACTGAAGAGTCCAGAAGATAGCTCCCAACCACTTTCATTAAAGGCCTTAGAAGAAAATGAGGCAAACTCATCTGTGACAATGAGACATGTATGATATGAGGTGTGGCTTGGATCAGATGAAACAATAGGCTGACCAAAGACTTTGACTGCACAACAATCCACAAAGAAGGCTCTTTACCAGCAAAGCTGTTTAACTCCCAGCCCGTGAAGCGAGCTGAAAGTTAGGGGGCTTAATGTTGTGAGTAGTATCCAGTTCTACTAAACGGGCTGGCAAAGGCCTGACAATAGACCAAGTTTGGATGAGACAAAAGCCAAGTTTGACATGTCGTTATTTACACGTGCACAAAGTGAGGTAGAGTCCCAGCTCGTTAAGAATTGAGATCTAGCTCACGTGGCCAATAGTTCACTATGTGAGCTCGCATTGGTAAAGGCTAGCTCGTGAAGATCATCCTCACTAATCGAAGGCTAGCAATGACCAAGAATCCTAGCTTAAAAATATTCCACCTCACTCAATTGACCAATGAAGCAAACAACCTCTTAAACTCTGTGCGTGGGATCAGTTGACAAGAAGTAACACCACAGGCCCACCTATAGAAAGCAAACATCAGAAGTTAGTCAGTAGTCTAAAAAGACATTTTGCAATAGTTTAGGTTGTCTTGTATATTTATTTTGATGTAACAAAAATACAAATTGTGTAATTATATTTGTGACCTCCCTATCCACTATAAATAAGAGGAGAGGGAGAGAGCTGAAAAAGGCTAGATCAAAACTCTGTAAAACTCTTTTCAGATAAATAAAATTCTACCATGGACATAGGGGCTGGTGCTGTCCAACTTTGGCCAAACCACATTAAAAAACATTGCATTCTCATTGCTTTTCCTTTGGTCTCCTCCTTTGTTTTCAATCTTCATCAACTGAAAACAATTTAAGTTCATAAGAATCCTTCTCGTTGATTGGAGTTTGGCCTAGAACTAGATTTCATTGTCAACATTGCTTGATTCACTTTCTAACCCTGAAGCCATTTAGAAAGAATGCAAACATTGAAGAACATCTTAATTTGACTTTTAGAAGCTTCTCTAAATAAAAGAAGATCATTTGAAAACATAAGATGAGAAATGATAGGACTAGAATGACTAACACTGATAGGGGCCCTTTTTTTTTGACAACATCACAAATCAAATGAGATAATTTGTCCATACAGAGAACAAATATGTAAGGGGACAAAAGGTCACCTTGTCTCACTCCTCTAGAAGGCACAAAATCTTTTGTATGATTTCCATTGCAAAAAACATCGGGGAAAGTAGAAGAAATGCATTTCATAGTGATTTGAAGAATAGAATCAGACAAATAAATTTCTTGGAAAACTTCCTAAATGAAATCCTAATTTAGACGATCATAAGCTTTCTTCAAAGCAACCTTGATAGCAAAGAAACCTCTTCTACTTCTCATTTTTTGCATTGAATGAATCATCTTTTGAGCAATTATAATATTATCCTGAATGAATCTTCTTGGAACAAAACTAGCTTGAAAAGGTGAAATTAGATTAGGCAAGATGGGCTTAAGTCTATTGACAATGATTTTAGTCACATTTATATAAAATATTCCATAGAGAAGCAAGATAGAATTGATTAAAAAATTCAAGTTTTTCAACTTTGGGAATAAGACAAATTAGAGTCTTATCAATATCTTGGAATCATAACCATTAAAGATGTCCTTCACAAAACTGTAAACTTTGTCACCCTCTATGATAGAAATTCAAGGGACCATTCAAGGGATTGATGAACAAAAAATATTTCCACATTTATTTTCTCTCATACTTTGCCTCTTCGAATCTTAATCAAGTTTAATATAGTGAATTGACCTTGTTTTGTGATTTGGTCATGGTTTGGAGCTTAATTGAATTAATTGCTTGATGTTAGATTTTTGACACTATTTCAAGTTTTGGGCTACAAATTAAGTTCTTGATGTTGCATTGGGTTGATCTTTATATGTTAGAAAGCTAAGAGAAAGCTCTACAACTTTCATGTTGAGGCTAGAGCCTAGTTCTACCATTTGGATTCTCAAAATTTATCATGAAGTTGCCCAGTGTTTTCTATCTAGATTGACCTTGTCACAATGATTGGCATAATTGAAGCTTCAAAGGGTCAAATGAGGTCAAACCAAAGCTCAGAGGTTCCTAAGGTCCATTCTAATATTTTCAAGCTTTAGACTTAGTGAAACTATATAGTTTGAAGGTCAATATAGAGGCTTAAGTGAAACCAATGCTTTTACTCTCCAGAAGACTGGTTTTATGCTTGGACTTTTTGCAATAGCTTAGGCTTTTTATTTTGGCTGAATTGTTTAGTATTTTTGTTGGGCTTACTTCCTTGTTAGTTTAGCCCATTGTGTTTTAGTGATAGCTATTAGGGAAGGCTTATTTCTCTTAGAATTCAGATTTGATTAATTTAGAATTGAAGAGTGTTTCTTCTTGTGAGAGTTCCTATCCTAGGATTCTTGAAAGAACTAAAGACTTATCAAAGAGCTTGCTCTTTGTGGCAATTTTATCACTTATTACTCTCTTTCTTCCTTTTTAGAGTGTGGCATGAATATCATTCTTTTTTCTTTCAATTTTTGGTGCTGATTTGTTGAATTGGGGGCTATATATATAACTACTTATATCCCTTACATTGTGGCCTACAATTCATGGATAATTCTAACAATGGTGACTTTCTCGAGTTTCCATGATGAATGTGGGTGCGGGTATCTTCACCATTGGTATGGTTGTCATTGGGTTCATGTCTATTAGAAGATCTAGATGTTATTGAAGAAGTTTCAGGCCTCCTTTGCGTTTTGTGCAAATTGGAAAACCTAATTTTGATTCAACATCTTTAACAAATATGGAACAACAGAGATGAATTTCATCTAGTGAGAAGGAGAGAAGCACCTACACCTTTCAACATTGACTTGGTAAGTAGATACATGATGTAGATAATTAAATTTTAGTCTATTTCATTTTCACCTTACCAATTACAATCAATAAAAAAAAGGCTATTGTCAAGACCTAAAATCCTACATGGAAAATTAGTGGGTTCCTAAAGAAGTCGTCGACAACAAATTAAATTATGCCACCTATGCAGTATGACATAGGTTGATTAATCAGGTTAAATCTATGCATTAATGATGTCACTTGGTAGATAAGAAATTGCTATGTATTGAAGTGCATCATTCCAATCAATGAGGAAATTTTCAAATAATTACTTTTTAATAAATGAAAATGTGATAAATGATAAAAATAGGAATGCTTATCCTTAGGCATTCCTTTAGCAGGTTTATAAATAGAGAGATCATTTGTGCCATTTAACACACAACAAGTTGTTAGAGAAAGAGAAGCAAAACTATGAAGTGTTCTTGAAGCTCTACCAACAAAGATTCAAGCATCTGAGGTTTGCAATTTCAATCAAGAACAATCATTTAAAATTGAAGGCTTCTATCAAGTTCAAATTTAAGAATCTCCACAATCGTGAAGCATTGTAAAGATTCAACATTTAGTCTAAGAACAAGCTTTCTTGAAGCCTTTTATTGAAGCCAAACATTTACCATTCCATTTGAGATCAAGCCTCTTCTAAGCTAACCATTGAAGTCAAGTGTTTAACCCTCAATCTAAGATCAAGCTTCTTTAGAGCCCTTCATTAAAGTCAAGTGTCCAATCTTCAATCCAAGATCAAGCCTATTCAAACCCCTCCATTAATGTCAAATATTCAACCTTCAATATGAGGTTAAGCTTTTTCAAAACCCTCCATTGAAGTCAAGTTTTCATTATTTAGTCTGAGATCAAGCTTCTTCAAAGCCCTCCATCAAAGTCAAGTACTCAACCTTCAATCTGAGATTAAGCCTCTTCAAGGCCTTCCATCAAAGCTAAGTATTCAACCTCCAATATGAGATTAAACTTCTTTAAAGCCCTCTATTGAAGTCAAATGGAGAGAAAAATTAGAGGATATTTTATTCTTTTTCTAGAATTCAAACTAGAGATTGTACTTACTTCATCAAATCAATAAAAAATTATTTGTTCAACATTTTTCTTGTCTTATAGTTTTTGACAAAAGAGAAATTTGTGTCTACAAATTGTGGCATGCTTTGTGGGACCATCTTTACCTCTCATCTCTTTTCAAAATCAAGTTCTAAGGATGACTTTAAAGATGCAAATATTTAGCAACTTCTTGTTCAATGACTTTGGAATAGATCCTCAAGATAGCCTAAACTACTCTACGAGTTCTGACACTCAAAATCAAGGTTTTATGACTCAAAGCAAAATAAGAGCTCTTACAAATCTCTATGTTCAAATAATTGCAATTCCAAATCCTGCTTTAGTTTTCAAAAATCACCATCACAGAAATCAATTTTACCCATAACTAATTTGAGGGCAAAGTCAAATGAGCGAAACAAGGTTAGAATTGTTCTAGCTCAACCAACTTCACCCAAAAGTTTTGAATTAGCCATCAGCATTCCATTAGTTAAAAGTGTAAACAAGTCTCCCAAGATATTGATGTCAAAATTCAAAAGACAACTCTCAAATAATGAACATGTTAACTTTTCTGACTACACAAGTTCAAGTGAAATGTCTATTATGATGACAAACACTACCTCTCTTGAAGATCAAGTCTCAATCATTGTGAAGATGCTTGAGGATTTGGTGATGACCATCCAACAAAAAGAGTCTTCTAGAGATGAACAAATGAACACTATCTTGAATAAAATTGAAGGTCTTTCACATTCTTGTGGTGATATTGTTGATTCATTTGATGGTGGCTTGCATCACAAAAAGAGAGATAAGTCTAGAAAAGAACAAGAAGGCTTAAAAAATGTGCAAACCCTATTGATGTTATCGTTTCACTTAGCCAAATAAAGGAATTCAATAGGGAAGCCATCAAACATCAAATGGAGGGAAGCCTTCAATGTTCCTTTTCTTTTGCAAAACCATACACTTAAAGAATTGAACTTTTAAAGATGTCCCAAAACTATCAACCACATGAGTGTCAACAGTTTGATGGTAAAGGAAATCTAAGGCAACGTGCCACTCACTTTGTCGAGATGTGCAACAATGCTGGAACCTATGAAAATCTCATGCAAAAGAAATTTGTTTGCTCTCTTAAAGGAAACACTTTTAATTAGTACACTGACTTAGCATCTTAATCAATTGATAGTTAGGAGCAACTAAAGTGTGTTCCTCAACTAATTCTATAGCATTCATTGAATTATTAGCATGTTTAAGCTTACAAGGAATCATTAATTAAAGGATGAGCTAGTCATTGACTGCATTCAATGATGGAGGAATTTAAGCTTTAATTACAAGGGTCAACGCTCAGAATCTTCTACTATCACAATGTGCATACATGGAATGGATTGGAGTTTGAGCTACACCCTTCAACTATCAAGCCTCAAACATTTAAAAAGTTGGTTAAGAAGGTGCATGACATGGACTTAATATTGCGGCTAATGTTGTTGTCAATTCCAAATAGGGTGAAGGAATACTAAGGATTTCATGAGACTAATAAGCCCTCATCATTGGAGTATGAAGCCTAGCAATTGATGGTTATGTTTGCTTCACTAATCTATTAGATTGGCTAGTGATACTTTCTTCTATTTTCATGTTGAAAACAATTCTAAGCTGAATCATATTATGTTTGTGAGCTTTAATTGTTTGTTAAGTATGTGCAAGTTCAAAGTTCATCAAGATTGTTCAAGAGATCTACATTAGTATTAGGATTTTATTTGATTTTTTATAATACCTTTTGTAAGTGTATTCTTAGCAATTTAGCTATAATTATTTTTCTTAAAATGTTTTTCAAAATGAGGTAGAAATAAGTTTATGAAATGAGCTTACCTTGAGAAGTTTTCAAATCACTC
>JANHAO010017650.1:0-13889 GCA_026873985.1 Saraca asoca
TATATTTTTCAAATTTTAAAATATTAAAAATGATACTAACATCTTCTAATTAGACAAGGGAAATGACACATATTTTATTTTAAAATAATGAGTCATTTTTTTAAGTAATTACAAATATAATTGTAAAGTATATTTACTTTAGTGATCAAAATTTTGATATAAAAATTGTTTTGTGAATATTATTTTAAAATGATATTAATTTATATTATATATTAATAATTTTTTTATGGTAGTTCAAGAAATAACTAGTTCAAAGTTAACAACATCATTTGTTTTTAATTCAGTGGAGTCAGTCCTGAATTTTTGTAACAAATCCATTCAAAATTGGATAGAAATTATGTATTTTTCTCAAGAGACAAAGGGGCCAGTGTGTGCCTCTACTTGGTCCGCAGGTCGTTGCCGCAAGATTGTAGATGCTACATGTGACCACCTTTGTTTGTCAAGCGCCTGCTCGGATACCCCAATTGTCAACTGTCCAGTCCTCTTTCCAATTTAAATTTGGGGATTTCGATTTCAATTTTATCAATTTTCACACATGTAACGAAAAAAATGCTTTTCATTTTTTTTAATAGAATTATCCGATAATTTTGGTTTAAAATGATTATTCTATATTTGAAAAACATGCTTTTTTTTTTTATATTACGTGATAATCTACGAAACTGCTGAAGTTAACTATTATTAAAAAATATTCAGAAAAAACATTTTTTTGTTAATGATTAGAAAAGATTTAAATTCAATCCATTTTCAATATAAGTAATTTTTATATTATCAATTATCTATATGTTATTACATCACTTTAATGGTATGATATCTTTCGATATAGTAATAATATAAAATATTCTATACTGATAATTAATCAAATTTAAATTCATTACAAAATAAAAAAAGAAAGCAATGCCAAATTAAAATTTCATTTTCACCCACATTTCTTTTCATCTACATAATTGTTTTTCCAAATCTAAAATATAGGAAATTTTAAATATAAAAAATAATATCACTTAAAATTGTAACAAAAATTGTGGAGACCTACTGGGCATGACCCAAGATCTATCTTCCAAACATTTTCGTCATTAAAAGTAGTTAATAAAACTTAATTAAAAAAAAAATTGACACCTTTGAAATATACAAAAAAATTATATTTACCTTCTCTTTAATTTGAAAATCTACACTAACCTCTTTTATAGTTTTAAAATATCCTACGCAAACCCTTTACTTAAATTTTTCGTTAAAATAATTGTTTCTCTTGGTTAATAGTGATATATATTTAACCAATTAATATCAAAAACACAATTCTATGATTCAAAAACACAATTGTATGATTCAAACTCTTCTTTTTGTGTTGAAAACAAGTCTTGCATTTTTTTCATCAAAAGAAGGTGTTTGAAATTAAATTATTTGTAACAATGATAATTTTATGATGATTTAATTTTATTAAAAAGAAAAATCAAACAAAAAATGACTTATAACAAAAAAAAAAGTTTTTAACATACAAAAAAAATTTAAACTCATATAAGAGAAATAAACATCTAAAATAGCGTTTATATCTGAAAAATTATAAAAAAATGACTCAATAAAAAAATCCAAAAAAAATCTTGTTCATACCTAACAAATAAAGAAAAAGAATTGTACATTCAACAAATCAACCAAAAAATTTGTAAGCAAATATAAAATATTTATGCATTAAACAAAAAGTTCTAGTTCAAATATAATAAATAATATATAACAAATTGAAAAGTGAAAAAAAAAAAGATTGGAGAATTTTAATCTTATTTTTAACAACAACCTTTTATTTCCTTTAATAAAAATTAGCTATATATATTGTGTTAATTTGTAATTAGATTGCACAAAAGATTGTTTTTGTTGACGGTCGATTTTGATAATCGATCAACGAAGGGTTCAAGAAACCAAGCTGCTAGCTTGTCGATTGATACGTGTAAATACGAAATAAGATTTAAGTGAAGAGAGGAGAGAGAAAGAAGGAGTTTTAGCATGATTTGGCGAAAGTCTGTATAACTCTTACGTCCACGGTGAGTGTGATTTTTCTTTAATGGTGATTACAACAAATGATACAAGAGCCCTCTCTATCACTTCTTATTCACTCTTTTCTTTTTTCTCTTCTCTTTTCTCATTTTACCCCCTCTTTTTTATATGGGGGGTTATAATAGATAATAGTAATTTATTCGTACAGGACCATGATTACATCTGTGGTAAGCATTAAATGCTAGGCGACAAATAATAAATACTGGGCAAATCATTGTCGGACTTTTTAGGGGCTATGGGCCGATAGAGTACTCAGGCTGCGTCTGCTAGTCATTTGGCCATTCCCCTGTGTGCGGGGGTAGAGCTCGCCAGCATTCTTGCCAGCCGAAACTTGTGCTTACGCGTCAGGCGGCTTGTTGCAAAGTCTCAAGCGATCTTGTCGCCATGCCTTTTTCTTCCTGGGTTTTTATCCTCCTAGGCTTCTGCTGGCCTTTTTCATTCGTCTAAAAAATCCTCATAACATCAGCCCCCAACTCGTAGCTTGTTTTGCAAGCTAGGAGTTTCTGGTGTTCCTTCTAAGATATTGCCCCTGCAACTTGATTTGCCCAATGATTGCCAGCACATTCTTCGTCACGGTAGTAGATGGCTAGCGATATGAATTCCCTGGTCTTCTTATAGCTTCACAGGTGTTCGTACCCACTTTGGGTGTAGTCAAGAGAAGAGTTCCCTCAATATGATTCAAATTGGCTTAATTTTTGGCATTTCTTGCTGCTTTATTAGGACAATAGGATGAATCTGATCAGGAGGTAAGCCAAGTTTTGGAGGCACAACGTTTTTGTACTAGGTATGCCCGAGCTAGTTGGTAGCGAGCTCTGGAGGCTTAGTGCTTACGCACCAGGTGTGCTCGAGTTGTTAGGATGAGAGCTCTGGAGGCTTAGTACTTACGCACTAGGTGTGCTCGAGCTAGTTGGTAACGAGCTCTGGAGGCTTAATGCTTACGCACTAGGTGTGCCCGAGCTAGTTGGTAGCGAACTCTGGAGACTCAGTGCTTACGTATCAGGTGTGCCCAAGCTGTTAGGATGAGAGCTCTGGAAGCTTAGTGCTTACACATTATGTGTGCCCAAGGCTTAGTGCTTACACACTAGGTGTGCCCGAGCTAGTTAGTAGCGAGCTCTAGAGGCTTAGTGCTTACGCACAGGTGTGCCTGAGCTAGTTGGTAGCGAGCTCTAGAGGCTTAGTGCTTATGCACCAGGTGTGCCTGAGCTAGTTGGTAGCGAGCTCTGAAGGTTTAGTGCTTATGCACTAGGTGTGCCCGAGCTGCTAGGATGAGATACGAAGCGTTTTGGTTTGATTTTAAGGTTACAAGTGGATAACAAATCGTGCAGGGATCAGTTATGCAATTTATCGCAAGGAATTCGAAAAGTTGGCTCTCTGTGCTTTTCTTTGATTTCTGTGGCCGGTGCAATGATTATTACGTTCAGCTGGTAGGCTTTAGCATTAAATGTTGACGCGCGCTAGTCCGTTAGATCATGGGTCAATTGGAAGGCCCTTTCATCTGACGCTGTTATTCGTTTGATTTTCAAATCAGGTAACTCCCCCTTTGTTGTCAAATTCTTTTACTCCTGTCTTGCCTTTCCCTCTTACCCAGAGACCATTCATCATCCTCGCCTGAAGAACCCTTGCCCTATGTTGTCGGCATTACTAGATCGGTCTTGGTAGCAGTTTTTCATCCTTGCTCGAGTTATTGGACCATCCTCCAGAGCATTAAGGTGAGTTTTTGCTTCTGTTTTGCCATTTTATTTTTGATTCAAGGGTTTTTATGGGCGCTCTCGGTGTTAGTGGGAAATGGTGATTCGAGTAGGTTTTTTCTGTTCCACCGGTGGTGGTTAGGGTTTTAGGTGGCGGTGACGGAGTTTTTCTTTGTTCCAAGGCCACTATAGTCTTTCTCTTCTGGGTCTTTCTCCGTGTTTCAGGTGGCTTTGGGGGTAGTATCGTGTTTGTCCTTGGCTAGGTGATTTCTGGATCTACAACCTTTCTCGCCTGGGGCCTGATTTTCTTTTCCTTCTTTTTTCTTCTTTGTAGATGTCTCAGCCTTCTAGACATTGTTGTCACCTTATAGTCAGCGAGGATACTAAGTTTGAGGATAGTGGGGAAATGCTTCGCACACGAGATGTAACTTCCCAAAGTGGTGAGGTTGTAAGCGGGTTTGAAGCTTGTGAGGGATCAACGGGGTCCAGAGCCATCCCCCCTTAAACATTTCCTTTCCAGCATAAGACCCAGAGAAATGGGGGGATTGCGGAGGTGTACTTTTTTTTCGAAAGGTTGCCATATGTTAGTGCCATCTCCTAGGGACCATGCTGCTCACCCTCTGGCAAAGTTCGTAACTATTAGCATTCACCACCTCAACGCGGGCTTCTAGTTTCCCGTCCCACTGTTCATTATTGATTTCTTGAACGATTTGGGGCTCGCGCTGGCACAACTAACTCCCAATGTGTACTCCTCTTTATTTTCCTTTGTATTAATTCTCCTCTAAAATGGCCTTCGCCCTTATAGCGTGAGAGTCTTATGTTTCCTTTATCAAATTAAGGGCATCGGGTGGCAGGAAGGTTACTATTACTTGTCACCTTGTTCCTTGAGGTATAAGAAGGCATTGCCTTCTGGGGAGGCTTAAGGGAAATCCAACGTGGGCCCTTATAAGACCTATTGGTTCTTTGTGTCCTGCCCGTTGCTACGTTGTCTTTAGAATTTTTCATTTGTGATTGATTCGGGTGAGTGAGTTAGAGGAAAAAGTTTTTTTTTGTTCGATTTTCATTCGTCTTTGCCCCTTTCTTCGTCTCTTCCTTTTTTATTTTTGTTTCATCTAACATTTCCTTGAGATTTCTGCAGAGGGCGTCTGAAGGGAGAGGCCGGAGTTGAGTGTTGAGGAGATCGAGGTACTGGATCAACTCTCAGTTTTCAACGATTCATCGAGTAGCTCGAGGATTAACGAAAATCTCTTACGAGCTCACAGGCTTTCCCCAGCACTTGGCACCGAGCTCATCAACAACTCACTTAATATTAGGGTTCGCGGCGTAAGGGAAATTTCTCCAGCAGACTTTGGTGAAGAAACCGATATGAATTGGGTCAACTTAGTTGAGCCTCCTCCCAAGCGTAAGTAGGTTGCTACCACCTCTGCCCGTGCCGATTATCCTTCCTCCCTTTTGGCTCCCCAGACATCTACTCCGACCATTCCACCCTTGGTCCCAACTTCGACTTAGGTTAATCCTCCCTTTAGCTTATCAATAGCGAAAGAAACCTTGCTTCCCCCAGCTTTGACCTTGCCACGTGACTCCACGAGCGTTGAAAGGGAGGTCCCAGGGTCGTAGAGTCATGGAAGCGATGCTCCAGATTAGCCCTCTCCGAAGAGGCGAAGAATCAGTAAAGGGAAGAAGCCTGCTCACAGTTCGATTCCTTGACCTGTAGTCTGATCTGACCGTTCCCCTGAAGGGTTAGGAGCCAAAACTCTGGCCTTTTACAACTTTGTTCATGAGAACGTAGCACGAATTTTGGGACAAGACGTCATATCTCTGGAAGATGGTGGGATGCGAGGCAGCATCCTGATAGAGACGTTGGCTAGTTACTGTTTAGTGGTATGTGATGCTTCATTTCTTCTTTCCCTCCCCTTATTATTATTATTTATATACATATTTTTATTTTATCCTTACATTCTGATTCCTTCTTTGTCTTTTCCCATTTTGCTCTTTTTAGAGGGCACTGGAGGCCATCAAGCAGAAGAGGGAATGTCTGGACTGGGAGGAGGAGAGAGAGAGGTTCGAGGCCAACCTTGCTGCTACCACTGGTGAGGTGGCAGAGTTGAAGAAGAAGCTGGAGGACGCCGAGAGTCGACTGGAGAACGCCAACGCTATGGCGAAGAGGGGGAGGAGTCCTTCGCTCACAAAGTAGCTGACTTTGCTTCGAGGCTGCGGAGGGCCCCTTAGGAATTGCAGAAAAGTAGAGAGGTTATACTCATTCTTACACAAAAAGTTGGAGGCTTCCAGAGGCAACTAGAGGTTGCTCACGAGGAGACAGATCACACTGTCGAGAGGGCTTAGCGAGCTGAAGAGAGAGCTGCATGCGCTGAAGAAGACATCCTCAAGGTGAGAGAGGAAACCTCCGCTATGGTCGAAGAAGCTTGGGCGGCCGCTATTATCCATACCACCGATAGCTTCATGTACACTCTGTGGCTGAACCATCCGAGCATGGACTTCTCCTTCTTCGGCGAAGAGATATTAGATATCATCCAAGGCTTCATTGAAAGCGCGGGAACGATTCCTCCTTCAGGTGCTGATGGCGATGATACTGCGGATGCTCCTCCTGGGGAAAACGCAACTCCAATTAAGGCTACCTCATAGGAAAAATATGCCTACAATGACCCCTTTGGACTCCCAGGATCCTCCTACTTCAGCGGCCCTTCCGAATGCTTCCTCTTAAAATTTTATTATTTTTATCCCTATGGTCTGTAACTGAAACATTCTACTTCAAGTTTTAAATGATTCTGTCTTTCCCTTCCTTTTGGCTTTTATGTCTTGTGTGCTTTTAACAATTTGCACTGGGTAAAAAGGAATTGGGCCCCCCTCTTTTTTTTTTTTTGCAATGCGATTAACATGGCTGCTTTAACGAAATGCTATTATCCTTATGTACTCAAGTAAGTGCACACATCGCCGGTATGTCAAACTAGAAGGATGTTTATTCAAGTCATAAATACCGTTACAAGTTTACAACATCAAACTCGCTCTACTGGTAATAGGGCCGAAGATGTTTGGCGTTCCAGGCCTGGGGGAGTTATGTTCCTTCGACATTGGTAAGGCGATATCGCCTAACTTTCAATCTCTCTTTCACAATGTACGGTCCTTCCCAATTTGGCCCCAATGTTACCTCCTTGGGGTCACGGCTTTCCGGTTGGATGAGGCGTAGAACGAGGTCTCCTGCCTTGAAGTTCAGAGTCTGCACCCTTCTGTTGTAATACCGAGCTACCATTTGCTGGTAGGTCACAATCCTAAGGCATGCTTTGTCTTTCTTCTCCTCGATGAGGTCGATGTTTGCTGAGAGTAGCTGGTCGTTCTCTTTTGCATCGAAGATGGCTCTTCGGTGTGAGGTAACCTCGAACTCTATCGGTAACATGGCTTCAGTCACGTAGACCATCGAAAAAGGAGTTTCTTCTATGGAGTTGCAAGCCGTGGTGCAATAAGCCCATAATACCATGGGTAGTTCATCCACCCATGCTCCCTTCTTGGTCTCTGGCTTTTTTTTTTTAGGATCTACTTGATAATCTTGTTAATTGCCTCTACTTGCCCGTTAGTCTGAGGGTGATCTACTGATGAAAAACTCTTCAAAATCCTAAGGTCGTCGTAGAACTAAATGAACTATTCACTGGTGAATTGTGTCCCATTATCAGATACTATTTGTTGGGGAACACCAAATCGATAGATGATGTTATTCCAAATAAACTTCTGTATCTGAGAGGAGGATATCTAGGCTAACTCCTTTGCTTCTACCCATTTGGTGAAGTAGTCCACCGCTGCTACAACGTACTTGCAATTTCTGCGACCTGTGGAAAGGGGTCCAATCAAGTCGATCCCCCAAATTGCAAAAGGCCACGAGCTGACTATTTGCTGGAGGCAGGTCGGAGGGGCTCGAGAGATGTTGGCAAACCTCTGGCATTTTTCACACCTTTGGACAAGGTTAATAACACCCTTCTTTACAGTTGACCAAAAGAAGCCTTGCCGAAGGACCTTCTATGCTAACGACAGCCCCCCCAACGTGATTTTTGCAGTGTCTGGTGTGTATTTCTTTTAAGATGATATCACACTCAGGGCCATCGATACAATGAAGAAGTGGGGCCAAGAGATCCCTTTTATAGAGCACACCATCCACGATGCAGTATCTTGCAACTCGAAATCGTATGCGGCATGCTTCCAATTTGCATTCGGGGAGTTTGCCATTTTGGAGATATTTCACAATAAGGCTCATCCATAAGCCATTCATCGCGGCAATTGTCATTACATCACTTTTCTGTTCAGTGCTTGGAGACAGGAGGACTTCTACAGGGATTGCACCTATGAATTCTGCATCCTTGGCCGTGGCCAGACGGGCCAGAGCATTCGCGTATGCGTTCTGAGCCTGGGGGACCTGGTTAATTTCGTATTTTTGAAACGTACGGAGCAGTTCTTGGGCCTTCTATAGGTACATAGCCATTTTTACCCCCTTTGCCTGATATTCCCCTTTTATGTGGTAGATAACCAGTTAGGAGTCGCTAAAGATCTTTAAGCTTTCAGCTCACACCTCCTTTTCGTAAGGTGAAGTGCAGCCAAGAGTGCTTCGTATTCAGTTTCATTATTAGTGGCTCGAAACTCGAGTCTTAAGGCACAGTGGACCTTATGCCCTTCAGGACTGATCAATAGGACTTCCACTCCTGCCTTATGGTCGCATGACGACCCGTCGGTGTAAAGTTCCCACCATGACCCTTTTAGGGTATTTGCCTCCTCTTCCGCTGGTCCAGTAGATTCAGCTATGAAGTCGGCTAAGGTTTGTCCCTTAATCACCGATCATGGTCTATAGTGGATGTCGAATTGAGTGAGTTTGACCACCCACTTTAATAGTCGACTTGAGGCATCTACCTTCTAGAGGGTTTGTCTCAGTGGGTATCGTGTTAAGACTTCAATAGAATGGGCTTGGAAATACGGCCGTAGTTTTTTTTATGTGACCACGAGGCAGTAGGCGAGTTTTTCGATAGGGGCATAGTTCTCCTCGGCATTTACCAACCTTTTATTCATATAGTAGACTGGGAGTTGTACACCATTCTCTTTGCGGACAAGGGCTGTGCTGACGGCGTGCCGCGATACCCCTAAATAAAGTATAAGGACATCACCTTCCCATGGTTTAGAAAGAAGAGGGGCCTAACCCATATATTCCTTCAAAGATATAAAAGCAGTTTCACATTCTTCTGTCCACTTGAAATACTTTGCCTTTTTCAAAGCTTCAAAAAATGGTAGGCATCGGTCTATCACTCTGGACACGAATCTACTCAGGGCTGCAATCCGACCAGTCAGGCTTTGGACGTCCCTAACTCTGCTAGGCGACCTCATATCAACTAGCACCTTTATTTTCTCAAGGTTTGCTTCTATGCCTCTATTATTTACCATGAACCGCAGGAACTTGCCCGAAGCTACTCCAAATGCGCACTTGAACGAGTTCAGTTTCATCCGATATTTTCTTAAAATCCAAAACATCTCATCCAGGTCGTTTACATGGTCGAAGACCTGTCTGGACTTGACGAGCATGTCATCCACATAGACCACCATGGTCTTCCCAATTTGATCCTTGAACATTGCGTTTACCAGCCATTGGTAGGTCGCCCTGGCATTCTTCAGTTTAAAAGGCATCACCTTGTAGCAGTATAGCCCCCTATCCATAATAAATGATGTATGCTCTTCATCTTGTGGCTCCATGTGTATCTAGTTATATCCGGAGTAGGCATCCATGAAAATGAGGAGCTGGTGGCCGGCCGTGGCATCAACGAGCTGGTCGATTCTTGGCAAAGGGAAGCTATCTTTTGGATAGGCCTTGTTGAGGTCCGTGAAGTCTACACACGTCTTCCATCTCCCATCTTTTGTCTTGACCAAGATGGGATTAGCTACCCAAACTGGATAATGAGCCTCCCAGATAAACTTATTAATCAAGAGCTTTTCCACTTCCTTCTTCAGAGCACATGAGCATTCTGCAGTTAGAGGCCTCCTTTTTTGCCTTACCGACTGATGGCGAGGGTCGATGTTTAGCTTGTGCGACGTAATTTTGGGATCGATTCCCACTATATCTCCATGGCTCCATGAGAAGACATTTAAATTCGCTCGGAGGAAATCCGTCAATTGGCCCTTTACATCAGGAGGTAAGCTTCCCCCGAGTTTGAGTTACCACAGGCCATCTGCTTCGCTGATACTGACCTGTTCAAGCTCTTCAACTGGCCCAATCTCTCTTTTCATTTCCCAGTCATATGGGTCAAGGCCATGGCTGACCTCGACTGAGTTTAGAGCTTGGGGCTCCTTGTCGGAAGTCTGGTCTTCCTTCTTTCTTTGGTCCCCCATCTTAACGGCGCCTTCATAGCATCGCCGGCCTGTGTATTACTCACCTCACACTCATCCAATCTCATTCTTCGTGGGAAAATGAACCATCAAAGTTCTTGTGGATATAATCAGATCCAGGTCATTCATTGTTGATCGTTCCAGGACTATATTGTAGGCTGACGTGCAATCTACGATCAAGAAATTGACCAAAACAGTGGATTGGGAGTCCCTGTCTCCCAGAGTGATGGGCAGTCTGACCCGTCCCACGGGAAATATTGTATCACCAGTGAAGTCGAAGAGAGGAATGGGTGAAGATTCAAGGTTGCCCCGCGTAAGCCCCATCTGATTGAAGCATTTCTTATACATAACATTAACTAAGCTACCAGTATCCAACATGATCCTTCTCACCTCGACGTTGCCAACCTTTGCCCTGACGACAATAGCATCATTATGCAGGGAATGAATCCCCTGTTCATCATCGTCTACAAAGGTGATGCATTTGGGAGCTACTCTCGCCTTTTTAGTAAGCCTGTCATGCTCATTGCCTGCAGACAAGATGTAACTCATATTTCGCACATACTGCTCCCACGAGCTACGTGAGGTTCTGATAATGTGTGGCCCCCCGTGGATCATGTAGATGGTCCTAACCATCGCCGTCTACTCTTGTTTAGGCTCAAGAGGTGGTTGCATCATGCACTGTGGGGACCGACGGTTTGAGGGTCATGCCATGTAATCTCTCAGATGTCCTCTCTGGATGAGATTTTCGATTGCATCCCTAAGAGATTTGCATTCAGAGGTCGTGTGCCCGTTATTGTGGTGATAGGCGCAAAACTTGCTCGAGTCCCGATGCTGTGGGGGAGTCTGCAGTGGCCTTAGTCGCTTGAAATTCTCCCTGTGCTTTTTTACAACATATATTCTCTCCATGGTGTCGGTCAAGGCGCTATAGTTGTTGTAACGGCTAAGGGGTTCAGATCGTTCCGCCCTAGATCTCTTTGTGGGTCGTGTTCCTAGGTTGTTGACTTGATTCGCTTGGTCTTTGCCATGGCTACCTCCTCTCCTGCCTTTGCCAGGGGCTAGGGAGCTAGTCTCGACTTTCTACCTGAGTCCTTTCGAACCGAAATTTTCCTCCCACTGAATCTCCTTTGTGGCCCTCTCATAGAACTCTCTCAAGCTCTTCACTGGAGACTTGTATATGCTTTCATACAACTTTTCGTCTCTTGCAACCCTGCTGAGATTGCTATCAAAATGCTATCGTCAGATACCTCATGCTTGAATCGGGCGATATAATCTTTCAACGACTCGTTCTTTTTCTAGAAGATTGCCTCCAGGTGACAGGGCGGCGTGAGTTGTTTCTTCAAGGCTCCGTACTGATCTATAAACCTATCCCGACATTCCTCCTAGCTGTTGATGCTATGAGCTGGAAGGCTCTTGAACCAAGCCCTCGGCATATCCCCGAGGGTGGCTGGGAAAACCTGACATTTAACTAGGGGGTTATTGGTCTGTAGGTCCATTTGGACATCGAAGACATCCAAGTGGTCATAAGGGTCACTTCTTCCATCATATGGTGGGATTGATGGCACCTTAAAGCGTTGGGGGAGAGGTTTCGTCTCGATCTCCCTGGACAATGGGGTTCTGTCCTCGTAATGGCCCGTTCGGTCCTAGGTCGAAGGACTTTTTTCTAGTTTCCGCACCCTCTATAATAGTTCTTTAATCATTTGACCCTGGACCTCGGACCGCCAACTCTTGTCATCGTCGTGGTCCGCCTTCGAGCCTCCTACGTAGTGCGGGCTCTTGGTCTGTTGGACTCTTTTCTCCTTATGAGCTTGTCGTTCTCCCTCTTTTGGCCACAAGTTTGAGGAAAGACCTGAGTTGGCCTTTTAAGTTTCTTCTCCGGTTGGCTGCTGTTTCCGTGCTAGCATCTTCGCCTGTGGCTATCTAGCCGTTTTAGCAATGGGAGCGCAGTCGTCATGCTCTCTGACCCTTTGAACGCAAGCCTGGGTTAGCGCTTTGACCGTGTTGGTGAGTCTTTTCACCGTATTCTCAAGCACCTCTTAAAGTTGGCATAACATCTGTACTCTGTTTGCTTCCGGGAGGGCAGAGGAGGTACTTGCCAAGACTGGATATTCTTTTTAGGGCATGTTTCGCCGTCTTTCGTCGTAGCCACCTGGTAGATTGGCGGCGCCTGAACTCCTGGTTGCTCTACCTCTTGCCATTGTGAAAGGTGTCCAAGCAGTCGGTCCCACCGGGCATGCCAAAATGTTGACGGTTGATTTTAGTAATCGATTAACGGAGGGTTCAAGAAATCAAGCCGCTAGCCTGTCGGTTGATACGTGTAAATAAAAATAAGATTTAAGTGAAGAGAGGAGAGAGCAAGAAGGAGTTTAGCGTGGTTCGGTCAAAGTCTGTATAACTCCTACGTCCATGGTGAGTGTGATTCTTCTCTAATGGTAATTACAACAGATGATACAAGAGCCCTCTTTGTCACTTCTTATTCACTCTTTTCTTTTGCTCTTCTCTTTTCTCATTTTACCCCTATTTTTTATATGGGGGGTTACAATAAACAATAGTAATTTATTCGTACAGGACCATAATTACATCTGTGGCAAGTATTAAATGCTAAGCGACAAGTAATAAATGCTGAGTAAATCATTATTGGACCTTTTGGGGGTTATGGGCCGATAGAGTACTTAGGCTATGTCTGCCACTTACTTGGCCATTCCCCTGTGCGTGGGGGTAGAGCTCACTAGCATCCTTGCTAGCTGAAGCTCGTGCTTACGCGTCAGGTGGCTTGCTGCAAAGTCTCAAGCGATCTTGTCTTAATTCGGGCCACGCCTTTTTCTTTCTGGGCTTTTATCCTCCTGGGCTTCTGCTGGCCTTTTTCATTCGTTCGAAAAATCCTCATAACAGTTTTAGTTTTGGGATAAAGTGAATTAAATATTATGGGAAATCTAACTTAACTAATAAATATTTAAAGAATATTCTATTAATTCTTAACTTATTTTGTTTAATTGGGACAAAGTATAGGATTTCGAATTAAAGAGGAGATCAATATAATTTTCATATAATTAAGCAAACTTCATTATAAAAAAAATAAAATAAAATCACAAATACTTGAGATGAGAGAGCCCATTAGTATCACATAAAGTCGACTAATTTTGACAAGTTATGTTTTTATAACTCAACCTTTTTCTTTAGAATATGAGTTAATTAAGTGCTAAAATTTAATTTATCAAATTCTATATAGCATTGTTATGTATACATAAAAATTCTTGAAATTTTTGAGTTAGCTTAATTAGTAAGATTTATTGTTATTAATTAGTATGTCCCTTGTCCAACTTTGATGATCTTAGAGGAGGAGGAAAACAGACTTTCTAAGCCGGAGTTAGATTCTGTTTTCCAAAGAAAAGGCTTCAAACAATTGTGAAGTTCTCTAATTATAATTTGGTTTTAACAATTGGTAGGCTTCATACCTAAACAATGTTATGAGCAAATGGGCAACAACAACTCCATACACAGGAATAGATTGTATTTTTCCTTAATTCTAAATAGGAATGTCAGCCAAGATTGATAACTTATTATTTGAATTTTGAAAATAAATATATAGTTACAAGACCTATTAAATGATTTTTTTTATTTTATTCTTATTTATCCCATGATGTTATTGTAAGGTTGTTAAACAGATTATCAAATATATTATCTCTCTTTTTTTTTTCGTTATTATAAAATTATTAAACAAATAACTCCAATGAGTTCACCAAATTTACTATCAAAATAAATTTACAAACTATCAAAATAACAGTTGTATATTAC
>JANHAO010017651.1:0-13889 GCA_026873985.1 Saraca asoca
GTTAAAAGGAGTGGTGGCTCTTTCAAGGCCATTTTTGAGGTTTTGAGGATGATACATTATGTAATAATTGATTTTCTGGGTTTTTGTTAATTAGTTTCACCAGATTTAGTACTCTTAAACAAGATTACTTTTTCAATTTGCCCCTTTTATTCAAAGATATTGATGCATGCATGTCTGATTTTATTGTTCTACATGCACATGGAAGCAATTAATGAGATTTTGAGCTTATTTGTGCAGAATTCAGACTTAACTTGCATACGTAGAATGTGAGAATTTTTTTTACTTTTATCTAGTTTCCTCGGTGTTAAATTAAAATTATTTTGATTATGATTTTAAATTATGGTTCATAATCGTAATATTTCTATTGCGCTAGGGTTTTCAATTGTAATTTTTTTACACTTATATGTTGTAATGATAGTATGTTTTTGAATTTGTTTAAAATTTTATTAGTATCAACATAACTATAGATGCGTATAATTTAAAACTATGTTTTCTTCTATTAATTCTGCTTTTCATTTTTATGCTAAATAACTTTAGCATGCACATGAGTGCTATTTGCAACACTTTAATGTTATTGAGGATTATTTGAAGTCATTTAGTTTATTCAGGAATAAGTTTCCTTGTGAAATTAAACTTATCAATAAATAAATCTTTTTATAAACTTCTTAGAAATTGTTCAAAGTTATTTAACTGACAATAAGAATTAAAAATTCTTACAATAAATTCTTTTTACCCAGAGAGAAGATAGGTAAGCAATTTTTCATATGCCAATGCATATCTACCAACAAGAGATCACTTGACATCATAAATTTTGTGGAAAATAGCACTTTCTGGGAAGCCATATTTCTTTCATTTTGTTCATTAGTGATTAATCAAATAACACACTTATTTGTCACTTTTCATAAAATTATATTTTCTATATAACTTTCTGTTAATCAAATGAACTTTTAATATAAGATAATGATAGAAGATGAAACAATATTCATTTTCAAGAAAAGATCACAAGAAGATAGAAAATATGAGGTTAGTAAATCACTATCATGTTCATTTTGACATATATGTGTTTGAATTTAGGAATTGGCTAAAATTTTGTTGTGTATAACTTCATAGTTTTCCAAGAATTTTCCATAAATTCTTCTTTCTGCCACAACCACGAAAAGCTATGTATATGGTGATTATGTCTCTGTTCTGAATAATTATTTTCTCCTCCCCTTCTTTCAATTATTTGTTGCACTTGCCGTAGATGAAGTGCCCATCGCTGTTCGCCGAACAAATTGGTCACTTTCTAGGGTTTCTTTGCATTGTAAATTACTAAGAAGTGTCCGATTCAAAATGTAACATCAGCCACGTTAGAGATACATGCATGCCACTATTAAAATTGACATAGAAGTCTTGTCCTAATTAGTATCTTCACTAAATGATGGATAGAGGTAAATTATTTGTTTAAGTCTCAGGCTAAGGTTAGGGTTGCACTAAGTGACAATTTATAAGGCTTTGGGACCACATTCAACCGCACTAACTATATATTAGATGTCAACAAATACCCCAAAAAAGAGCAAATAGAACAAATGAACATAGTGTTGTATGTATCTTTAGATTCATTGTACCAAGCCATCTTTCCTAACATGACCTAGGGAGTTTGAGATCAATAAGAAAAGTTAGGTTTCATACATGTGCCAAAAAGTAAATTAAAAGAAAAGGAACAAGGGTTCCTATTTCTTGCACAGAAAACTGTTCACTCCAGTCTATATTCAAGGTTTATGTTGAATTTGAAAAATTGCATCTATTTATACACATGAGTAATGCACACGCTCTTTTGTACTACAGATATGTGATATAATTTAAATCAATTTAATCTTGTTCATTTAAAAATAATAAACAATATTAGTCTAATTTATACTATATTATATATGTCAAGATATGATAAATTACGGGCTAAAATGTATTTTTTATTTTTTTAACTTCCAACCAAATTTTCATTTTGTTCTCTAGTTTTTATTTAGTTTAGTTTTCTCTTGTAACTTTAAAAAAATAAAGTAATGTTCTCTTGTAACTTTAAAAAAATAAAGCAATGTTCTCTTGTAACTTTAAAAAAATAAAGTAATGTTCTCTTGTAACTTTTAAAAAATAAAGTAATATTAAGCTTTTATTAATAAAATCTATTAGAATGATAAAAAAAATATGATGTAACAATATTTGATTCTCATATAGAGGTAATATGACTAATAATTTTTTATCCATTAAATCCCTTTTGTTATAAATAAAATTATTATGTTTTAATATCATTAAAATCTTTGAAATTTATATCCTACGTATATAATTTTTTCTTTACATCATTGATCCGCCATTCCCTATAATAGAAATACTTATTAATATATAATTTTTTTTATAAATATCACTTTCATTTAAAGTTTATTCATATTTTTTTATAAAATTTTGTAACAGAAGTCTAGCATTACTTTATTTTTTAAAGTTAGGATAAAATTGAATTACATAAAAGTTATGAGGTAAAATTAAAATTTAAATAAAAAATCAAAAGACAAAAATAAAATTTATCCGAAATTATTTATAATATAGGCAAATAATACTATTTGATTACTGTCCTCACATGTGATGCTCCAACCAAATCAAAGTCTTTAAGAAGTTTAGACAAAAGAAATCAAGAACAAAAATTAAGGAAACATCAACCAATCAAATTGATCAATGTTGGAAAAGTGACAAATATTTGAAAATGTATGACTTTATTAATGGAGGGATGCCTCCAATCAAATCAAGAGAACATTTCAGACACAAGTTTATATTTCCTATATATGTATAGTAACATGTCACTATTAAACATTGTTTTTTTAACAATGACCAAAGTACTTCCTACCCTGGCCAATGACTCTTTGCCAAGTGTCTAGTGCACAATTGGTTGCCCTAGAGCGCAAGCAGCAATGTTGGACTAACGCGTCATTGTGCTCACAAAAGAACAAATGGAAGAATTGCAATCCTAACAAGACCACAAACATTATGTCATGTACCAAATTCAACGTGCGAGTACACATTTTAAATAAATCTATTCTCACTTTCAATGACAAAGCTTCTGAAGATAAATGTCCTCAAAATTTTTAAAATTATATAATAGTATTATATAATTATATAAAAAAATTTAAATTTTATTTACATAAATTATTTCTTCCCAAAATTTTGTTTCAAAATTTTAGATTAAGATATTATTACAAATCAATGTTCTTAAATAGACATCTAATGAAAGATAAACCAATTTATATATAAGTGTGATAGCATTCTTGTAATATGAGAAAAATTATAATATTGATTCTTCTTAAATAATCGACATTTGAACTCAATTTTACGCTTAACATCGATTTCAATTAAAAAATTGATATACTTTTGAAAATATATTTAATCTGTACCATTTAGGTTTAAACAATCTTTAAAATATATGGCTCCTCAACTGTTAAATTTTTTTATTAATTTATTAATTAAATTCTTATTTAATTATACTTCAAAGATTTTTATAATATGTAGTTAAATAATTTTTTTTATTAATTTATCAATTAAATTCTTAATCAAATTGTTTAATGTACAACTAATTTACTAAAATGCTAATATTATAATTAATTTTCATTTTTCAAGATTATGAAATTGTAAAAATCCTCTAATGATCATTAATTTCTTCCATTTTATTAAGACTATGGAATAGATAAAATAATTTAAAATAAATTTGTTGCATTTATTTTTTGATAAATGAAGAGGCGTAGATTAAATGTTGGTTTATTTAAGAACCAATATAGATGGACAAAATAATTAAAAAATGCATGTATATAAAAAGTTTTATATTAGACGTCGATATTTATATTAGGAATTGACGTAAATATATGATATTATGTAAAAGTCGTAAACATCATTTTCTTTTTTTTTTCCCTTTTAAATAGTTATATGGATCCTTCACAACATACTAAAAAAAGTACCAGAGGTAATACCCTTAAGAAGGAAATGACCCTTATCCATTGCAAAGGAGAGAAGATGATGGTTGACTTCAATTCTATGGGTTAGGCGATTGAGGAGCATCATCAAAATATAAGAGTTACATTAGAATGCTGGCACACATGAGAGTGGCAATCAATATTATGCAATGGAAAGAAGAACCAAAAGACATCAAGGACAATATTTGGTGAGATATCTTAGTATATATTATTTATCTCTAATTTTTATTTAAGATATGTATAATTATCTTCTTAGAATAAATGTTAAAAAGTATAATATATGTGTGTATTGTTTTGTAGACCACATTTAATATTGATAGGGGAAAAAAAGTCTTAAAACTTGCTGGTGAGTGGTGGAAGGACTTCAAAAATTGGTTGACAAAAGATTACATTACCATCAAGAGGAAAGGTGATCAAAAACCCCTTAAGAAATACAACTTCCTTGATCAACAAGTATGGGATGATTTTTTGAAGCAGCACCAATCTAAGGCTTTTCAAGTAAATTTGATCATCTTACTTTATATTTTTTTGACTATATGTTATGAGTAATTTGATCATCTTATACAATTTTTTTTTGTCAACAAAGTATGAGTGTAGCTAATAGGGAGAGACAAGCAAAAAATAAATATAAACATAAGTTATCTCGTGATGGATATGTGAAACATGAGCAAGCTTTGGTCAAGGAAAAGCTTTAGAACAACAAGCTTCTAATTAGTCCAATTCATAGGCAATTTCCATATCTTGGCATGAATTGTAGAAGAGAGTCAGGGTTAATACAAAAGGTGAATATATAATTGAAGAAAGCTAGATAATTACCAAGAAAATTATAAGTAAATGGTAAGTTTTAATTGCTTAAGTAATTGTAAATATTAAGTTCTAATAAATATTCTTAATTGTATATATGCTATAGGATTCTCTCATATAGCAATCGACCTAAGAAGATTGCACTCCATCTAGGAGGATGGACATATTAACTGCTATGTTGGGAACTCAAGAGCATCTTAATTGTGTTAAGGGTTAGGGGGAGAAGTGGGTCTTAAGGCCTATTTTGGAAGATCATCAAAGCATCTCCAAAGATCAACACTTTTTGTGGAGGACCTTATTGAAGAAATTACTACTTGAGTAATACAAAATGTGAGAAAGGAGATTAATGGTCAAGTGAGAAAGGAGACCTAAATCAAGCTAGAAGAAATCTTTGGTCGAAAGATGTTTGTCTACATTAAGAAGATGGGCATGCAATTACTCTTTCACCCAAAGCTTATTCTTGATGAGGTAAAGATGCACCTTACTCCCCAATCTAACAATGCAAAAGCTAGCTATCTAGGAGACCCCAACCCATTTCAGAGTTATAGAGTTAAATAACTATCATTAAAAGCTTAAACTTCTTTTATTATGTAAGTAGTTTCTAACATTTTCTTTAAAAAATAATATTATAATTAACTTTTTTAATTTTTTTGTCTAAATAGGAATAAGCCAATTGTCTTCTAGCACTAGTGCCCAAAGAACATACAGTGACATATGGAAGGATTTTTCATAGTCACACCCTCCATTGCCAACAATTGTCGGATGATCAAGCAAAAGTCATCATTGACACCCTTTTGGATCATATTATAAAACTATTGATGCTGACAAATGAACTAAGGATAATGGGTCAAGCAATTGGGACTTACATCGCATGGCCAAAGAATCTTATCACTTTAGCTGTAGAGGTATCATTTTCTATCTAATAAATAATTATGTTTGCAAGACCCAATTTTACTATATTTTTAATATCTAAATTTCATAATTTTATATATTTCAATTAGGCATCTTACCAAGGAAAGAGTGAATAGAAGAGGAAGGAGGTCTAAGGAGGTTGAAAGTAAGCAGACCAAGGAATTAATGACTTAACCAACTGATCAAGTAACTCAGGCCTAAGAAATGCCTCTTATTGAACCAAGGAAAATATTATCTACAGTGGTTGAGAAGATGGCAAATGATGATTTCATCCATGTTCATATGGATATCGAGGTCATAGGTAATAAATGTGATATTTTTGTGACTAAGGATAACATCATATAATTCTTAACCATGGAAGAGATAAATATACCTTATGTCCAAGTTTTTGAATTGTGAGTTTATCTTTAACTTTTAATTCATGATTTTATTTATATATATTATACAGTTCTAAATGTTTTGTTAATCATTTCCTTTATTTCCTTGTAAAGGTTTCTACATCATGATTGTGAGACCAAAAGAATGGGTGCCAGATTTCTATGTCTACAATTACTTATATTGGTAGGCTCCAGCTATGGCAAAAAAACAACATACGCCATGGAAGTCCTAAACAAAAAGAAGACAATGTGTTTTTGCATCTTTTATTAAGTTATAAGTAATTAATGTGATATTTGATATTTTGTTATTATAGACATCAATTTGTTATTACTTATTTGATATTTTGTTATTATAGGCATCATTGAATATTATGTATGATTTATGCAGAGAGAAATGTTGTTTACTAGCTTGATCCCATGGGGCATCCAATGTCTAAGAATATAAAAAACTTAGTTGAATTGTGAGTTATTTTGTAAGTTAAAATTTAGTTTTGGGATTTATATTATATATGATTTGCTTTATTAATATACTAGTTTTTTACATGAATTTGATTCAATTGAAGTAATATGATTTATTATATCATAGGTATCAAATCTAACACAAAATGGATCACCTTACAAGTAAGTTTTTTGATCATATTGAATACATTTTATAATATTCTAAATAATTTCATATTTGATTGAGTACTTATATTTGATTTGTTGTAGTGCCCTCGTTAATAAGGAAACGTGTAATGTGAATACTTCATAATGAGGTATATGAGTGGCATAATCACTCAAATGGAGAAAGATTATCACGATTCACAAGAGGTATAATAGTTTGATTTGGATATATAACATATGGATATGTTAAGATTCTATTACAAAAAATTATAGTATTGCCCTGTGATACATAGATATGTGATTTGTTATATCTATATCTCTTTTGTAGTACTTTGGAGATACTGGTCTTTATACTCAAGCTAAAATTGACTAAATTTGAGATCAGTGAGCTAGGTTTCTCCTACCATATTATGATAAAGACCAATAGAAAAATTGTAATGTACTGTCTATTTTATACTACTTTGGATATATCTATTGTAATGAATTATAATATCTATTTGTTTGCTATACTGTAATTATATGTTGTAAAGTTGTAATGAACTAGTCTTTTTTAAAAAAAAAATAGTTAAAAGAAATTATGTCAATTTTTTTAATAAAAATTGATGTCATTAATGATTTATACATCACTTTTAATATAATAATCCATGTCTAAAATAAATTATATGAATATCTACTTTGCAGTACTTTAAAGATCTTTGTTAGAATGAAAGTTGTAAAGTTGTAGGTCTCTTTTTTGAAGAGAAAAAGAGTTTAAAAAACATCAATTTTTTAATAAAAAACTGCCATCCTTAATTATTTACATGTCGATTTTAAAATAATATCTAATGTTTGAAAGAATTATATGAATACCTTTTTTACCGTACTTAGGAGATATTTGTCATAATGAAAGTTATAAAGTTTTATGCCTTTTCTTTTTTAAAAAAAAGAATAGTTAAGATAAATGACATCGATTTTTTATCAATGTTCTTAATGATTACACCCCAGTTTCAAAATAACAACTGACATCTAAAGCCTTCACATATTTAATATTAGAAATCTTAATTTTTTTTAAAAAAAATATGTGTAATCAATTTTTTAATTAAACGATCAACATCTAAAGTCTTAAAAAATAGAATTTTATAAATATGTATTACAACGAGTTATGAATATTCTATGATTATATTTGAATAGTTTCAATTTTTTTCTAAAGGTGCTAATTTATTTAGCAGATTAAGTAACAACCTGTGAGTTATATATTTCCGACTAATATATTAGAGATCTTTGTTTTGTTAAAAATCAAATTATTTTGTCAAATTTTATTTATAAATAAAATTTATTCTCTAATGATTAATTTTTTTCTATTTCTAATCAAACAATTCCATTTAACTAGGACTATAGAATATTTTGAGAATTTAATAATATAAAATTGGACAAAATAATTCAAAATTTTAAGCATCATTTAATGGACAAAAATAATTAACCTTTGAGCAATTTATTTGTAAAAATTGTAATATATTATCTAAATAAAATAAAATGAACAAAAATGATTCAAAATAATTTAGATGTGGTGCCAGGAATATACACACGTAAATAAAAAGTAAGATGTTGATTCTGACTAAATAACTAATGTCTAACCTTTTTCATCTATATAGAAGCTCTTGCATATCTAATTGTCACTCTTGCTTTCTTCTAGATTTGATATCGTAACTTCTTCCTCTCCATCTCCGGCGATTTGAATGCACTCTTACTCTTATTTTCTTGTTGACCACAAAACCCTAGCTCACTCTCACTTTGTCTCTCTCGGTAGTTTGAATCGATTTTCTTTGTCTTTCTCTCTTTTTTTATTTCTATATAATAGTTGCTTTTCTTTTTGAATTTTATTATAATTAGAATATAAAAACTCCTTAATATATTTCTAGCATAGGACATAGCTAACTTATTTTCTAATATGTTTGGGATTGTAAATTTGTAATTGTAGCTTCAATTTTTACATCACATATAAAATCTAATTGATTTAATTTTAAAATAAAAAATTAAAATACAATTGATTTAATTTATTAACAGAAGTCCAACATTGTCTTGCTTTTTAATTTTGGATAGTCATGTGTCATATTCTGAATTTTCTAAAATCAACTTTAGCAATAAAATAAGGAAAATAAAAATTTTGAAGAAATTGAAATTATAGATCTAAAGTCATAAGAGACTTAGATATAGTAGAAATAGACTATATAAAATTTTAGAAATATTTCATAGATCAAGTTATTGCTATAATTGGTCAAAGAACAAAAAATTTATATTGTTGAGAATTAATTTCTA
This sequence comes from Saraca asoca, assembly GCA_026873985.1. Classification (NCBI taxonomy): domain Eukaryota; kingdom Viridiplantae; phylum Streptophyta; class Magnoliopsida; order Fabales; family Fabaceae; genus Saraca; species Saraca asoca. The sequence continues at coordinate 8,981 of JANHAO010017651.1, forward strand.
TAAAACTTTGAAAATATCGAAACTAGCATTATGAATGTAATGGGCATGAAATTAGAGTCATTACAAAGGTATTCAATTTACCTAATTTGTATATAAAATTTCATGGTCATTGATGACTAGTAAGTACATTAAATTTGAGTTTAAAATGGAAGAAATAGGAAAATTACTAAAAAGGAAAAATGGTCAACTTGTAATTATTAGGAAGTTGACCTATTTTTCCTATTTTACCTTCTATTTAGCTAACTCCTTTTCTTCTTCTTTTTAGCTTCAGACTAAGCAAGTTATGCAAACTTCATCTTCTCCTCTAAGCTTCTGTTCTTTCTCTACATTCATTCTTTCTCTCACCAAGTAAGCTTACTAACTCTTCTTATTATTTTCTCAAATTTTTACTATTGGTTCTTCCTCTTTGTTTTGATATCAAAATCATGCTAATTCATTAGATAAAACTCAAGTTATGAATTTTTTAAGTTATCTATCACTATTCATGTCATTATTTAACCTTGAATCAACTTGATTTTTCCAGTGTTTTAAAGCTTAAATCTGTTACATATAGCTGGTTTCTACTAAATGCAACTATAATCTAAATATATAAGCTTAGTTGAAAAGAGAAATCCTTGGAAATATCTAAAAGCTAATAGTCTTTTGTATTCTTGAAGAGTATAGGTGGCCTCAGTGAGATTAGTTTGTGCTTTTTTGTTTCCAATTGTCAAGGTGAATAACTCTTACCATTCTTGTAAATTAATATACGTTTCTTACTTGTGATTTACTGAATATTTGATGATAGTTGATGAAAATAGGTTTTGTGATTGTGAAGCATAATTTATGATTGAATGGATTGATTAATAAAAAGATTAGTTTGTGATTAAAATAGTTGGTTTTATGTATGCTTGAGCTATTAAAGCATGTGGTGATGAGATCTTATAGTGTATGATTGCACTGGAAATTGTCCTCCCCTATTTTTCTACTATTGCCTATAATTTTTGCTCGTGTGATTCAAATCATAGCTTTTTGACCTAACCCACAACCATTCTAGCAAAAACCCAGCAATTGTACTCTTATGATTTGAATTGAAATTTGAATTAGATTTAGAGTGATTTGAATTGATCTTTCCTACTTTGTTTTTTGATTCTACTCATGATCCTAATTGCATTTGAATTTAGAATTCCCAAATGTTTGCACATTTTGATGAATAGACTCACATATTTAACAAAATTCCTTCAAGTCGAATCAAGTCTTTCACATTTCAATTCTTCAATTCTAATCACGAGTCTACTTGAACTTATTCAATGAACCTGATCATGATCTTGATCGTATTTTCAGAAATTTCTACATTTCTTGGCTTATTTTCACACCTCTGTAATCTATATTAGATTTTCTTTAGTTTAGTCTTAATTAGAACTTAATTGAACTTGTGTATCAATAAAGAAATGTTATAAGAATAATTGATAAATGAGAAAGTATGATATGCCTAAGAATGTGAATGTGAATGTTATAGTACATTTATTGTGAATAATTTTGTTATATAAAATGCGATAGCATTTATGAGATATGAAAATGAATCAAGTCCTGGATCTGTGCATTTTGAAATGATGAATGGGATAAGGTTAGCTTGAAGGAACAAGGCTGAAATTGTGCTCGATAAGGCTAAACTAGAGTAACAAAGAGATTTAAATTTGCTATTATGAAATATTTGAATTACTTGTTATCATATGGAATTTGGCAATATAAAATCATGTGATCAGAATACACAGTGAGCTAAAATAATGGCCGGTGGCTATGAGAGCCTACCTTAGTACAACGTACTAAGGTAACATGATGTGAATTTCTTTGTATATGAATCTTTAATAATGGATAATTGCTTATGAAGGATTATATGAGAAATAGCCATCTAGTTGAGGTATGAATGCTCATATATGTATATGTTTTGTTGTTTGGTGAGTTCATAAGTCTAATACGTTTTATTTATTAAGCACCAGACTCATTCTTTTGTGGACTATTTTTTTTCCAAATTCTGAAGACATCATAAATCCTATTCTTGAAAAGTAAGATGGATAACAATCCAATAGAAATTACAACTGACATATTCACCACCATGGTTTTAGGCCCTTTAGGATCGTACCAAATAAACATCCATTATACTATCATTTTAAATCTAGCAGGATGTGAAGTTCTTCACAACATTGAAATTATTCTGCTGGAATCACCCAATGTACTCTTGATGATGGCCCTTGTATGATTTGACCCTTAAAGGTCATCCATCAAGATGTAAACAATTTTGCTGCCTTATGAAAACTTATAAATAGAAAGGCTATAAGGCTTAATTATAGTAACCTATGCTTTTAACAATATGATAAGATATAGGTTAATGTAACTTCCTTTAGATGCCCTATTTTTGAAGAGTGCATAGGGTAGTTTTGGAAGTGGAAGTGGGCCCTAGGATATAGGTTGATAGAAGTTGTTTTGCAGTAACTGTTGTAAACTTACATACAATGTGGCAATACTAGCATTGGGCTTGTTGGCCAGTGCCAATGTAAATGTTAGCCTTATTAAGAGATTGCTAGTCCTTTTAGTTTAGCTAACAAGATTATTTTGATGTTGAAAAATAATTTTACAATGAAAAATAATTTTTTTCATATTATTGTTTGATATTATATTTTACTATTTATGTGAATTTGTTTTACAAGATTCAAAATATATTTGTGATTCTAGAAGATCCGAGATTAGTTTTAGGATTTATTTTTATTTTCAATAGAATCTCTTGTAAATAAACTCAATTTATCTTTGATCCAAATCTTTTTAACTAAACAATGAGGTAGAAAAACTATTTGAAGAAAATAAAATTTTACAAGATTGTTTTTCACTTCATACATTGATTTATGCATCAATTTATGTTTCTAAATTTTCTACACACATCAATGTTCACATCGATTTGAAAAAGAATAATTTTCAAAATTTCTTTTATTGAAAGTTAGGAAAACTACTTACTTCGATGCAGTAATTGATACGAAGATTGTGAATAACAAACTACACTTCGATTACCACACTGATTAATTAGTTGTAATCACCTATAATCGATACAACAATCAATTTAAAGACTGAATGTTAGTTATTCTGTTATAAACGGTTATAGCAGTTATAACTACCTAACTTCTTTTCCTATTTAAACGATTTTCTCATCATTTTTCAATACATTTTTCATCACAATTCTTCATAGATCAATCACAGTTCATTGAGAAATCATTTGATAAAGATCTAAATGTTTTTCTCTATCTGCCTCATCAATTTTTGAAGATTCTATCAAGTTTCTTGATCAAGATCTACTGAGTTTATCTTAGATAGTTTGAGATTTTCATCTCAAACACTGGTATTGTATTTCTTGCTTCTTTTTCTAATTCTATTTCTTTGTTTTTAAGATTTCTAGGGATTTAGAAATCTTGTATAAGTTAGCAAGAACCTGTTAATCTTGTATTTTTCTTTAGCTTTAGAAGAACCTGTCTCAATTCTTCTAGGTTAGTAAGAAGCTTGTCAAATTCTTGTATATTTGTTGTAAAACTAGCATTTCAGGAGCCTGGTAATCCTAATAGTTTTTGTTTTTAATTCAAGAGGTCTTTTAGTTGAGAAAGATCAAGTGGAGTAGACTTAAATTATGATTTCAATTCAAGTTGAATGACTTTAAAAATTTTGGGTCCATTAATTTTTATTCTTACCTCTCAATTATTATTTTCTACTATTTTGCATTTAATTCTGTTAATTATAATCATATTTGTTGTTTAGATATTAAATCAAAATAAAACAAAGGTGTATACAATTCTCTAATGAGAAAAGGGCAAGATCCATTTAAATTCCACATTTTTTAGCTACTCTTTGGGACCTGATAGTTGGTATCAGAGATTTGGCTCTTGATACTCCTTTGTTTGATCAAAATATGGATTCAAACTCACCTATTTTCTCTGATTTCCTATCTTTGAACAACCCACCTTTTTTTATTCTAAAAATTTTAATATTTGGAAATTTAAAATCAAGATTTTTATCAAGGCTATAGATATTAAAATGTTAGAAATTTTAGAATCAAGTTATGAATATCCTATGATTCATGTCAATGGAACTCCTAAACTAAAATCTAAACTTTTGTGGACTGATGAAGATGAAAAAAAACACTCTCTTACTTCTAAACTGAAATGGATTATTGTAAGTACATTACCTGCTAATGAATTCTCAAGAATTTTAAAGTGTAGAACAGCAAAGGATATTTTAGATACTCTGGAGACCACCTTTGGCTGTAGATTTAAGACTGATAGCAAAAAGGAAGAACAATATTTTCTTTTGGCAAAGCATGAAAAACTAAAAGTTCAAAAGTTTCCTTTTTTCTACTGCAGTTCTTGTGTAAGTGATTCAGATGAGGCCAATAATTCTTATGATGAAACCTTTGATGACCTTGATAATTCTAATGATAAATCTCATGAGGATCCTACTAAACTTTGTGTAAAAATGCATGAGGCATTGTTTAGAACTCAAGAAAGTTAATAAGGAGCTAGAATAGTTGAAAATTAGGAATGAGGGTCTGTTGAAAAGGGTTGAGCAAGCTGAAAAAGAAAATGCTGATTTAAACATCTCAGCTGAGAAATTAGTTAGTAAAAATAATGCTTGTAAGTACTGTGAATCCTCTAAGTGTGAAATAGAGAAATTGAACAAGAATTTACAAAGATTCTCAAATAGCAATGCAAAGTTGAACAATATGCTAGACAGTCAAAAAGAATTTCAAAGTAAAAGTGACTTTGGATTTAAATAATATAAAAAGAAAAGATCAAACAGAAATTCTAGACAGATTACCTACTATTATTGTAATCACAAGGGCCACCATATCAAATACTATCCATATAAAAATGGAACATATGTGTTGAAACCCAAT
>JANHAO010017652.1:0-13900 GCA_026873985.1 Saraca asoca
GGAAAAGATAGATAAAAACTACAAGTTAATGACTAATTAAGGGTTAAAATCAGGTATTTTTATAGGTACATTTTCTACTTATCATGGCCCAGCTTGATGATGCCCCGAAACGACCAGCCGAAGGATTGATGGCTAAGACCTTGGCCCTTTACAATATTATTCATGACAATGTGGGTCAGATTCTAGGAGCCAATGTAGCATCCTTAGAAGAAGATGGGATTCGAGGTAGCATCTTGATGGAGGTCTTGGCCAGCCACTACTTGCTGGTTAGCTCTATATCTTTATTTTATTATTTTTTATGTTCTTCCTGGTCTTCGTTCACTTTTTAACCTCTTTGTTGCTTTTTCCAGGGAGCCCTAGAGGCTATCAAGCAAAGGGATAAGTGTCTGAACTGGGAGGAGGAAAAGCGTCAGCTCGAGGCTGATCTTACCACGGCTTCCAACAAGGTGACAGAATTGAAAAGGAAGTTAGAGGACACTGAAGCATAACTTCAAGGAGCCAATACAGTGGCAAAAAGGGTTGAATCTCTTACGTATGAGATAGTAGAGTTCGCTTTGAAGCTATGTGAGGCCTATGACAAGCTTCAAAGAGGCAAGGATGACATACTTGTTCTGACTCGGGGGGTCAAGAGTTTCCAGAATCAGCTCGGATCTACCCAGGAGAGGACTAATAGTGCCATGGAAAGGGCGGAACGAGCCGAAGAAGCATCGAAGTGGGCTGAGGAGGCTTCCTAGCACGCTGAAGAGAGAGCTATGTGTACTGAAGCGAAGGCTACCAAAGTGAAAGAGGAGGCTTCTGCTATGGTTGAGTAGGCTCGGGAGACCGTGGTTGCCCATACCACTGATAGTTTTATGTATACCTTATGGTTAAATTGCCCAGATCTCGATTTTTCTTTCTTTGGTGGGGAGATCATGGACATTATCTAGGGTTTTGTTGATGGCGCTGAGATGATTCCTTCTTCAGGTGCTAAGGTAGCAGACAGCTCTCCAGGTGCTGATATGGTGCAAGCTAAAATTACTTTGCTCGTTGAGGGGCCAACTGTGGAGAGGCTGGAAGAACAAATCACAGAGAATCCTCTACGGCGCTCTCGAGCCCTCTAGGTGCTCAGGACCTCGCCAACCCAGGGGCTTCTTCATCATAATGGCATTTAAATAATTCTCATTTTCTTGTTATTTTGTATTTCTTCAATTTGTAATAGAAACATTTCATTATGACTTTCATTTCGCAAAAGATTTTCTTCTTCTTCTCGTTCATTTTTGTTTTTGTGCATTGCCATTGGACGATCCCTTTTTTTTTGGGATGCAGATACTATCCTTTATAAATAACAAAAACTTTTCCAGGAAGAACTTAATAGGAATGCAATTTAACTTAAAACTTTAATAGGTAATTACAGTTTTTGAGAAAGCCAAATACAGTTTACTAATAATATGGCCAGAGATGCTCGGCGTTCCAAGCTCGGGGAAACACCACTCCTTTGACGTTTGCTAAGCGGTATCCCCTAGCCTTTAGTCTTTCCTTTATGATGTACAGACCCTCCCAATTCAGGCCTAGTGTTCCTTCTCTGGGGTCGTGGCCTCCAGGCTGGATGAGACATAAGATGAGGTCTCCTGGTTTGAAGCTTCGAGCGCATACCTTTCGATTAAAATATCATGTGACCCTTTGTCAGTAGGTTGCAATTCTTAGGCACATCTTGTCCCTTTTTTCCTCAACGAGGTTAAGACTGGCAGCCAGTAAGTGGTCATTTTTCTTAATATTAAAAGTAGTTCTTTGGTGTGAGGCTACTTCGAACTCTACTGGTAGCATCGCCTCAGTTCCATAGATCATCGAGAAAAGGGTCTCTCTAGTGGTACTACAGGCCGTAGTGTGGTAAGCCTATAGGACTTTTGGTAGTTCATCTATCCATGCTCCTTTCTTTGTTTCTAGCTTCTTCTTCAAGATCTTCTTGATGATCTTATTCACTACTTCCACTTGCCCATTGGTCTATGGATGGTCCACGGATGAAAAGCTTTTCAGGATTCCAAGGTTATCGTAAAATTGAACGAACTGTTCACTCATGAACTGGGTCCTATTATCGGATACTATTTGTTGGGGGACACCGAAGCGGCAGAGAATGTTGTTCCGACGAACCTTTCAATTTGAGAAAAGGAAATCTGGGCTAATTCCTTTGCTTCTGCCCATTTGGTAAAATAATCCATCGTTACTATGGCATATTTATAGTTTCCACGACCCTTAGGGAGGGGTCCTATCAAATCGATCCCCCATATCGTGAACGGCCATGGGCTAATCATTTGTTGGAGGCAGGTTCGGGGAGCTCGGGGAACCGCAGTGAACCTCTGGCATTTGTCACACTCCAGACAAGGTTAATTGTATCTTGCTTCATGGTTGGCCAAAAGAAACCCTGCCGGAGGACCTTATAAACCAATGATAACCCTCTAGCATGGTTTCCACAGTGTCCAGCATGTATCTCTTTCAAAATGAGATCACGGTTGGGGCCATCAATGCATAGGAGAAGTGGGGCCTAAAGGCCCTTTCGAAAAAGTACATTGTCTAAGATGCAATACTTAGCTGCTCAGAACCACACGCGACGTGCCTCTAACTTATCCTCCGGGAGCTCGCCATGTCGTAAGTAGTTCAGAATAGGGCTCATCCATGAGCTGTGCGCCAAGAAAATTGACATTGTTGTTGCCTTCTGCTCAATGCTACGTAGTGGAAGGACTTCTACGAGAATGGTGCCTGCAAATTCTATGTCCTTTGCCATGGCTAGTTAGGCCAAGGCATCTATGTGTGCGTTCTGAGCTCATGGGACTTGGTTGATCTCGAACCTTGGAAATTCATGAAGCAATTCTTGAGCCTTCCATAGATAAATAGCCATTCTTGGTCCCTTTGCTTGATATTCTCCTTTTATGTGGCAAATGATTAGATGAGAATTGTTGAAGATTCTTAGGTTTTCAGCTCGCACCTCTTTTGCGAGGTGAAGTCCTGTGAGGAGAGCTTCGTACTCTGCCTCATTGTTGGTGGCTTGGAATTTGAGCCTCAAAGTGTAGAGGATTTTATGTTTTTCTGGACTGATTAACAAAATTTCAGCCCCTGCCCTATGCTCGCAAGAGGATCCGTCCGTGTAAAGTTCCCACCACAATTCTTCAGGGGTTCTTGCTTCTTCCACCTTAGGCCCGGTGAACTTAGCAACCAAGTCGGCTAGGGCCTGCCCCTTGATTGTCGACCTTGATTTATAATGGATGTTGAACTAGGCTAGCTCGATTGCCCATTTAAGCAAATGACCTAAAGCATCCGCCTTTTGGAGGGTATGCCTCAACGAGTACCAGGTTGGGACCTTGATGGAGTGGGCCTAGAAGTAGGGCCGTAACTTCCTTGATGTGACAACAAGGCCATAAACTAGCCTCTCCATAGGAGAGTAGTTCTCCTCAGCGTTTATTAACCTTTTGCTCACGTAGTAAATGAGGAATTGTATTAAATTCTCCTTGTGGACAAGAGTCGCGCTGATCGCATGTTGTGACACCCCCAAATAAAGGATTAGCTTATCACCCTCCTAGGGTTTAGATAGAAGCAGGGCTCTACCCAAATATTCTTTCAGCTGTTTGAAGGTGGCCTCACATTCTTCTGTCCATTCGAAGTGCCTTACTTTCTATAAGGCTTCAAAGAAGGGCAAGCATCTATCCATTGCTTTAGAGATAAATCGGCTAAGGGCCACGAACCGACCGGTCAAAGTCTGAACATCTTTGATTCTACTAGGCGACCTTATGTCGATGAGCACTCTGATCTTCTCTAGATTTGCTTCTATGCCCCCTTTCATTCACTGTGAACTCGAGAAACTTTCCTGAAGCTATTCCAAACGCACATTTGAGAGGATTTAGCTTCATCTGGCATTTTCGTAGGATCCGAAACATTTCTTCCAAATCACCTACATGATCCGTGACCTTCCTGGACTTTACGAGTATGTCGTCCATATAAACCTCTATAGTTTTCTCGATTTGGTCCTTGAACATTGTATTGACCAGTCGTTGATAGGTTGCCCTAGCATTTTTGAGCCTGAAAGGCATTACCTTATAGCGGTACAACCCTTGGTCCATGATGAATGAGGTATGCTCCTCGTCCTGGGGTTCCATGGGTATTTGATTATACCCAAAATATGCGTCCATGAAGCTGAGGAGTTAGTGTTTAGCTGTCGCATCAACGAGTTGGTCAATTCTCGATAAGGGAAAACTGTCTTTCAGGTAGGCTTTGATCAAGTTTGTGAAGTCGATGCACGTCCTCCATCTCCCATCCTTCTTTCTTACCAGGATGGGGTTGGCTATCCAGACAGGATAGTGGGCCTCCTGGATGAATTTGTTTGCTAGTAGTCTATCCACTTCCTCTTTCAACATGCGGGAACGTTCTGCGGTTAGAGATCTTCTTTTCTGCTTGACCGATTGGCGGTGAGGGTCGACGTGCAACTTATGTGACACAATTTTGGAGTCGATCCCTACCATGTCTTCATGACTCCAAGCGAAGACGTCTAGATTCACCTTAAGAAAATTCATCAATCAGTCTTTCATGTCTGAGGGCAGGTTTTTTCCCAGTTTAAGGCATCTTTGATCATTTATTTTGTTAACCCCGATCTCTTTGAGCTCTTTGATTGGCCCGATCTCTCTATGTATTTCCCAATCACAGGGATAGAGATCAAGGCTAGTTTCGATTGAATTCAAGGCATAGGGCTCATCATGAGGGGCTGCAACCGCTCTTCTGCCTTTCTCTCTGAGCTTAATGGCATCCTCATAACACCGTTGGGCTACGTACTGCTCACCCCGTACGCACCTAACCCCATTTGAAGTGGGGAATTGGACTGTTAAGGTTTTGGTAAACATGACCAAATCTAGATCATTCATCGCTGGTTGTCCCAGGACTATGTTATAAGCTGAGGGGCAATCCACGACCAGGAAGTCCGCCAAAATAGTCGATTGATGATCTTTATTCCCTAAAGTGATAGGAAGCCTGATTCGCCCTACAGGAAATACTACATCTCCGATAAAACCAAAAAGGGGGTCAGGTGACGATTCGAGGTTGCTTTGGGTCAATTCCATTTGATTAAAACACTTTTTATACATGACAATAACTGAGCTACCAGTATCTAGCATGATCCTCTGTACTTTGACGTTGCCAACCTTGGCCTTGATGACTATAGCATCGTTATGGGGAGATTGGACTTCCTGTTTGTCATCATCTATGAAGGTCATGCATTTGGGAGTCACCTTTGCTTTCTAGGCGGGTCTACTAAACTCACAACCCATGGACAAGACATAGCCCGCATTCCGTACATACTTCTGTCATGAGCTTCACGAAGTTCCCACGATGCGCAATCCCCCGTGAATGGTGTATATGGTCCTGACCATGACCGCTTGTTCTGGTTTGACGTCGGGAGGTGACCGTTCTGTGTGCTGCGGAGATCGTTGGCCTGACGGCTGTACCACATATTCTTTTAGGTGGCTTCTATGAATGAGATCCTCAATCGCATCTTTAAGATATTTACATTCTGAGGTAGTATGTCCTATGTCATTGTAATAGGCATAGAACCTATTTGGATCTCTGTACTTCGAGGAGGTCACCAGTGGTTTGGGTCGTCCGAACTTCTCCTTGTATTTTTCCAGGACATATATCCTTTCTGGGGTGTTGGATAGGATACTGCAGTTACTATAGCAACCTTGGGGCTCGGGTCTCCCTGTTTTTGTTCTATTCGTGGGCTGAACACCCACGTTGTTGACCTGGGCCACTCCGCTTCTATTGCGACTGCTTCTCTTTCTGTCTTTGCTGGGAACTGAACTACTAGGTTCATTCTTTCGTCCATATCCCTTTGAACCAAAGGTTTCTTCCCAACGAATTTCTTTCATAGCTCACTCGTAGAACTCTCTCAAGTTCTTTACTGGGGACTTGTATACGCTTTCATACAATTGTCCATCCCTGCACAGTCCTGCCGAGATCTCTGTCAAGATGCTATCATCAGAAGGACTTTCTATGTTACTGATTTCACATCGGAATTTGATAATATAGTCCTTCAATGACTCGTCCTTCCTTTGGAAAATCATAGCCAGATGGCAAGATGGTGCAAGCTACTTCTTAAGGGCCCCATATTGATCAATGAATTTATTTTGACATTCTTCCTAGCTATTTATGTTGCGAGCTGGGAGACTCTTGAACCACGCCCATGGTACGTCCCCAAGAGTAGCCGGAAAGACCTTGTATTTAACCAAAGGATTGCCAGTCTGGAGGTCCATTTGTATGTTGAAAGCATCCAAATGTGCATAAGGGTTGCCCTTGCATCGTATGGTGGGATGGTTAGGACTTTAAAGCATTGAGGAAGAGGTTCTGTTTCAATTTCCTTGGAAAGCGGAGTCTTTTCCTCATAGCAACCTGGTTGATCTTGGGTCAAAGGGCATTTTTCCAATCTTCGTACCCTTTGCATTAGCTCTCATTTGTTCCTGGGCCTCGAATCGCTGGCCTTTGTCATTATCATGGTCTACATTCAAGCCTTCGGTGTGGTGCGAGCTTGTCGTCCTTCCGTTTCAGGTTGTGAGTTAAAGGAATGATTTGCACCTGCTCTTCAGGCTCCCTCCCCAGCCGGCTGTCACCTCTGAGCTAGTGCCTCTACTTGCGGCTGCGGGGCCGCTTCTGTGACGGGGGCAGCCTCACCCTGTTCTCGGGCCCTCTGAGTGTACACCTAGGTTAACATTTTGACTGCATCGACAAGTCTTTTCACTGTACTTTCGAGTGCTTCGTGGCACTGACGTAGGGCCTACACACCATCGGCCTTCGGGAGGGTAGAAGAGGCACTTGCCAAAACCGAGCATTCTTCTTCGGGTACATTTCACTGACGTTCTTCACAATCATCTGGTTGGTTAGTTGCAACGCCTGAACTCCTGGTCACTCTTCCCCTTGCCATTGTGTCTAATGAGTGAAGGATGTGAGAGCAGCTTGGTCCCATCGGGCGTGCCAAAATGTTGACGGTCGATTTTGGTAACCGATTAACCAAAGGTTCTGAGGGCTAAATTGCTATGTGGTTGGGTAGAAAGTGATGAATGAAGGGAAGATTCAAAGGGAAAAGGGAAAAAGATCAGGCAAAGATTTTATCGTGGTTCGGCCAAAGTTCAGATGACCCCTACGTCCACACTGATTGTATTATTTTTTGGGTTCTTGACATACAAGTATATGAAAAATCTAGCAGAGTGTCTATCTCTCTCATTTTTTTTTCTCTCTTTTCCTTATGGTTTCCCTTCCCCTTTTATACATGCGAGGAGGGATACAATTTGTAATTCATCAATGTAAAACTATGATTACATTCATAGTATCCATTAAATGTCAGGTGCCGAGTAATAAATGTTAGGCAGATCGTTGTTGGACATTGGGGACTGTTTTGCGGGTTAGTAGAGTGCTTAGGCTATGTTTGTCAAACGTTTAGCCGTTTCCATTGATGTAGGGGAGAGATCGCTGCCGCCTCCGCTGCTCGAAGTCCGTGAGTATCGTGTTGTGCGACTTGTCGTGCAGTTTTCTAGCGACCTTACCTGAATTGGGTCTTGACTTCTATCGAAGCCTGCAAGCTCATGTCGTGGGGTCTACTTTGTGGCTCTCTAGCGACCTTACTTGAATTAGGTTGTGCCTTTTTATTTTATTTCGCCCCCTGATTCTTTTGGGCTTGGACTGACCCTCTTTTACCTAGTCCGAATAATATCCACAACACCTTTTTCTTATTATTTTTTAAATTCTAAGACTTGAGGTATGAGGCTTTGGCTCTTGGGTTAATGGTTTAGAAAATAGTCAAAGCCATGTAAACCACAAATTCAATTCTTGTTCTCAAGTCAGTTTTCTCTCTCTTTCTAAACAAATATGTTGTTATTATACCAAGTTAATCGACCGGCTTATGCTAAGGAAAAGTAGAATAACTCATTATAAAATTAAAATTTGATTAATTTCCGGAGCCTGTTTTGAATTGGGAAGAAAAGAAATCCCTATTATTTATAAGTTACATTTAATAAAAAAACGTAACTCTTCCATTCAAACTTATTAGTAGTGCATTTTTTACTTAATTATTTAGGATAAAGGTTATTTTACTGCCAAGATTATTAAATAATATTATTCGTGTTTTCCTTTTTATTATTTTAGGCCACTGTCTACGTCTTGTTGATGTAGACCCAAATATTAGCCCATACATTATATAACCTTCTGCATTGTGTGGTATGGGCTTCAAGAAATGGATCTCCCCAATGTACTTCAAGAAATGTGACCGCCCATAGTCCAATTATACGTTAGAAGTGTTCATTTTGGCTTTGAAGCCCCCTTCCCCTCTTGGTTTCATTTATTTTGTTTATGATTAACAATGAAAAAGCAATCAAATACATACAAACAGATGATAAAAATGATTTCTGCAATCCAAGTGAAAAGCAGAGAGATATGAAAACATCCATACTGATAACAGTAGCCAACAACTCTCCCAAATTAATTGATTACAAATCCCACACATTCCTCTGCAGGTGCACCATATGGGGGCCATCATTTCATTTCATTGCATGCCTCTCTCTCTCTTTCTGTAAGATTTCTTACGAGGAATGCATTTCCCTTTCTTTTCCTTCTTATGTCCCACCGTTATCTCACCAACCCCCGTCTTCCTGCTCCTGCATCATTTCACAATGTCACTGTAATTTTCTCTATGCATTTCAACTTTCAGCAAAAATGGGTTACACTGACCTTTCATCGTTATAGGAATTCGACTTCTTGAGCTGTGGTTCAGACGCAACCTGCTTCTCCTTCATAGACTCAAGGAGGCTTCCGCTGAAGTACTCCTTCTCCTCTGACTGCAAATTCCCAAACCTCGGGTTCTCCGACATGTAGTTTATCATCTCTTCCTCCGAAATCTTCACTGCTCTCTTCCGCAATACCTCTCTCTCAAGACTTTCGCTCCTTTTCATCACGTTGCTCACGAACGGTGCTGCTTTTCCTTTAGACACTGCTGAGCTTCCACACGCTATCAGTTGCAGCAGAACTGAATTACGACTAAGTGCTGGCTCTCCATATTCGTATCTTTTGGAAGAGTTGTTTGCATTGACGTCGTCTTTGTCAGCCAGAATCCTATTATCATTGACAATATTGACCTTAGTCTGGGCCATACTGATCTGGGATTCAGGTGGAGTAGTTTCTTGGTCTTCATCCGTGGATACACCTCTAGAGCATCGAGAGTGGGGTGTGGTGGTGGAGCTCGTATAGCATGCTTTTTCTCCATCTTCATACTCTTCCTCTTGCTCTTCGTATTCCTCTGCTTCACTTTGTGGGCTACAATTGAATGCTGGTTTACGCTTCAAATCTAACTTTGAGTCTTGATGATGACTTGTTGCTTGCATGCTGCTCATGTTAAGTTTTTGAAATCTTGCTGCAAAAGTCATTTTCTTTTAGGTTCAGGTTAAATCCAGAAAATTATTAAGGTTAGATACTTGGATACCAAAGTGAGACTTACCAGAGCAGCCCTCAACGAGTTCAGATCCTTTGAGCACATATTCTGCACCTTCAGCTGGATGTATTATATCATTCGTTGTCAAGTCGTACCACACATAACCGGTCTTATAGCTCCTAAATTTGGCAAATGAACCGTTTACTTACCCAAACATGAACTAGTATCTTCACTTGAACGCAATAATAACAGCTGGGTGCCAAAGGCAAAGCAGAAATTAACTTGAAGTATACCTTTTACAAGACCATGAATACAAGGAGAGCATGCCACTGCCTCTGAGAGCTACAAGCCGGTCCAATACATCTGCATTGTCCATATGAACAAAATAATTACAATGTCCACAAATTATTAAAACAGGTAAGTAGACTCGACCTATATATACAATATGATATGAGATGAAGGGTGGTTTTAGAGTGAGTCAGATGAGATACCCTTCAAACGGAGAGGTTGAGTGGGGAAAAGGGTGAGTTCCATGTAATGAGGATGTTCCAAAAGGCCATTTCGGGAGAGGTAGTAAACAACTTGGACCTTTTTAATGGGTTTGACCTCCTTTGGCTGCCTGCATAGTTTGGCACCATCTGATTCTGGGGTGGTGTCTCTGGCTCTAGCTCTTGTTGGGCGAACCTCCATACTCAAACTTGTTCCCCTGCTGCTCGTCTCTATCTCTGTTATCGGTGGCTGATGACAACTCATCATCATCAAGGCCACCGGAGGGAGGGAGGTTTATACTCACACAAGAAACATAACCAAGTTGAGGGGAAAGAGAGATAGAGAGAGAGGGATGGGGGGTAATTAATGAAGCAAAAAAGACTGAGACAGTGAATGACCGGATAGACAAAGAAAAGAAAAGAGGATAGAATGGATGCAGGAAAAGAATCTTTTGAAAAAGAAGGTCGTTAATCAGATACACAAAAGGTGGTGGAGGTGTGGGTGAAAGCCCAGGGTAAAAATAGGCTAGGATTTGACTTGTCCGCATTCAAAACAAAAGCACTATTACACGCCCTGTTAATTAAAGAAATATATTTGACTTGTGTATCGTTGGCTCTAATCCCGATTCGAAACAAGAATGATCATAATCAATCACAGATTGCTTTGTTTGTTGGGAGCTTGCTTTTTGCCACTTCACCTTCCAAGTCGACGTTGATTTCGCTTTTATCATTTCTTTAGGACAGCACCGGTTTCATTAATCAAAATACATCTTAATAAATTAAGGTAATATAAGTGCAAGTATGTCAGACTATAAAATTTGCATGCGTTCATTGTCATCAGAGGAAGACTCGAAAGGCTTTCAGACAATTGACCTATTAACAAAAACGAAAGAAACAAGCATAAGGACAGGAGGAAGAAGACAATTGCATGGGAATGTACAGTGGCTCACCTTTTTCTATAGATCGTCCTTTTTCACAGTACTGAACAGGTGCTATATTTTCTTAACTTGCACACTCGACATCCCGATCGAGGTGAATCATCAAACGAGTAAATGAATGGATAAATTTGTAATTCACCTGTGAATCTTGGTTTCTTGCACGATGTGCTTGCTTTTGGATGTTGTTGATGGGGCCATGCATTTTCTAAACTCCCAATAGGCACTAGATAAACAAATGTACATTTCAGCTTACTAAAACATCAATTTTTTCCATGAGTATTCACATTTCATGCACAGATCACTTTTTTGGAGTGGCTAGGTTCAAAAAACAAGAGGCATAGGATCCAAAGCAAAGTCAACTAAATAATGATAAGGTCATTGTCCATTCCATAGCTAGGGGGGCTACGAAAGTGATATCATAGTAGAGAAGGAAGAATTGAATATATATGCTACAGCTTCAGGACCATCAACCATGTTTGGTACGTAGGAGTAGGACACTGCTTGTTATTCTATGCTATACTGGGGACTTCTATCCAAAAAGATAATATATTAAATTATCTTGTTTATATTAGTGGTGAGTCCAAACCATAGTGTTTGGAGATTAATTTTAATGTATTTATAATAGAAATGGATTGTTGGATATTAACTAATTAAAAATAGAAATTAAGCAAACAGTAATAACATAAGAAAATAGAAACAAAGAAAAAAGGGAAATATAAAAGAAAATCTTTAATTGAAAGGATTCTTGCAATCAATTAAGTGATTAATTATTAACACCAATATTTCATTTTCATTTTGACTGTTTTGCCAAAAATCTAATTAAGTTCAGCATGTAATCAATTCTTGCCCTTTTTTTTTTTTTAAATTGGCCAACCAAGCCTAGTATCCAATTAACTCTTATTGTTGAAACAATTAAAACATAACACCTCAACCAATTCACCAATAACATTAAAATTTAAATATTGTTGAAATGATTAAAGTCCAACACCTCAATCAATTCACTAATAATATTAAGATCTGAAAATACTAAAACTAATTAATAAATTTATCCCAACTGTAAATTAATTAATCACTCTAAATTCTCTAAGAAAATTGATTTATCTGAGCAACAAATCAAAATCCCATTGTTATCCAAGCTAAATAACCATAAACAACTTGACCTATAGAAATTTAACTAGTAGTAAATCGTAATGAACAATTAATTTACTAACCATTTTAATCAATCACCCATAGCAATTATTAGTAATAAAAGAGAGAATCAAGATAATCAAATTGAGAATGAATTAACAATAGAAACAAGTTTCACAATTAACAAGAGAATTAATACAAAATTTTCTTTAAATTGAAAAAAAAAAAGAAAAGATTAACTACACATTGTAAAAGAAATAAAAATAAGATAAAAGAGATTACCTAAAAGTGGCTAACGTTCTTGTCTGAAGAGAGTTCCTCATTTATTACAAAAGTGAGAGAAAATAAAAAGTTTCTTAAATGATTACTACAATCACGTTTTTATACTTTGTATCTCCTCTCTTACTTTGATTGTTGATTAAGGTTAAATGGAGGTACAATTGAATCTGGGTTTCTCCATAGAAATTGTAGCATAGAAATTGTAGTTTTATCTCTTAGCAATCCAATGGCCTTGATCTTGTCCAAAAATTCAATCCCTAGCTCAACTTGGGGGTCACAAACTGAGACAATCTTTTAGAATAGTCTAACTGTAACATAATCTATAGCTTTAAAACTATATAAAAATAGTGTAATTGACCTTAAAAAGTTGCAATGATGGATCTTAATTATCCTATGAACTTCGATTTTTACCGAAATAACGAATGAAGCTTCATTTATGATAAAAATACTGAAATTAGTTTTGGATCGTCGGATAGCACTTTATTTCGATTTTTGGGCTTAAATTGACTTCCGAAACTGCTAAACTAAGCTTCGAATTCTTTATGACATTTTGAGGTCTTTCTCTTAATTTTCTAAACTTATAACAATCACTCAAAACTAAAGTTTAGAATTCAAAATACACTCAAAAACTTAAAATAGTCTAAAATAATACCAAATTATTGAATTAACTAAATAAACGTAAAAATTGACTAAACTACAAAATCAATTATATAAATATAATAAAAGAAAAAATATAAAAAAGATATAAAATATATATAAATTATGGTCATTACTTCCATTCTTTTAAGATTATTAAGAATAACTCAGTGTCCTTTCTCAGCCAAACCCTCTAATGAATTAAAGTTAACGGAGAAGGGGCCATATGAATCGTCATGTTGACCCTGAAAATTAATTTCTTCATTACTTCTCAAGGTCAACATGTGCAGGACGCAGAGCAACAATGTCCTCCAAGCTAAGGCCGTAGAGATAAAAATGGGAAACATCTCTACACCGTATGTGTTGGCTGATTGATGCAAAAATATGGTTACGTGAGCCTCCTTGAAATGGCAGGTCTAAGAAGGAGTTTTCATTGCCAGAGGAACATTTTACTTGCTCGCCCGTAGTAGCCTTCGAAAATCGAAATGATGTGACTAAGAACAAAACTAGTACTGGATTAGATTGTTCATCCATAATATTGAATTAGAGTTGAGTAAACTACGTTTTGGTTTACATAGTTAAAACGTACCTTTTGTTGGAAGAAGAGGGATTCAAAGGAAGTATTCTGGAATTCACTTTATTTGCATTCAACTGAAAACTTATAACCTATATATAGGCATACAAAATGACTCTTTACACTCTAGTACATGAACCTATGAATTATATTAACTAATTAGATATATGAATTATCACCTAAAAATATGAACCTCCTAGAAATATGAATGGACTTTTTGACTTTTTTAGAAACATAACCCACCTACAATGAACCATAATAAAAAACTAACAGACACGTGAAAATTACAAAAATTACTATTTCCAACATTCTCCCTTAATTTTGGAATTTCTTTAATCCAAGATCTCATCCAAAATCTTCAAACTTGAAAGGCTTTTCAAAAAATCTTGTATTGTACTCTTGAATGTAGAGAACAAAAATTTTCTCATAG
>JANHAO010017653.1:0-13904 GCA_026873985.1 Saraca asoca
TTTAAAATCACTCTCACAATCCCATAACCCTTTATAGGATTAATCAAATGGACTTCTCACCATGGGCTTCATCTTATTTATGCATGATTCATAAATATGAACATAACATGCAATATAAGATGAATACTCAACCTTTATTATCTAAATCCATAGACTGCTTAGTCATAAATGCAATAGAGCCTAATCAAATTGACTCTAGGGCACCTATATACGACTAACAAATCAGTAGGTATAACATTAAAAACATAAAGAAGCTTTTTGTCAGTAAGCATAAACATTAGTAAAATACTAGAACAAGGAGAATATGTGGTTGGTAATCAATATAGACAAGTCATAAATGATACAAGCACATATAATTGAAAAGACAAGATCCCATTCTCATTAGTGCAACTGTAACATCTTAACATGATGTATATGCAATAAATGCATAAAACATGCAAAAACCAATGCACAGATGAGAAAAACCTTTGAACATGGTAAAAACAACCTAGACACATTGTACTACACAAACATTAAAAACATTCTACATGAAAAAATGATTTAAACACATTCGAAAAATCATAAAAACTGCCTATGTTCATTGGTTAGGAGGAAAAGAGACAAGTTAGATAACTCACTGGGTTCAATCTTGACAATTTCGAATTATTCTTTTTGAGAGCTTGCTCCCTTTCAGTATATGCACCTTCCTTAGGTTGCTCTTTTTGATGTGGGTTAAAAATGCTGAGAAGAGTCACAAAGATAACTTCTCATTTATCTATAACAATGGGTTCATCAAAGGTGGTTTTCTTTTGGGAGGCAATGTATTGAAGTGTAGCTCTTAAATACAAAGTCATCCAACTCCAAAATGGGATCTCATCACATGGTAAACCATCATTTTCCGATAAAGCTAAGTCTACTCTCCTTAACGTCACAAATTCTTTTGAAACAAAGGAAAAGTATCAGATTTTTGTAAAACAAATTTGGGAATTTGATTAAGGTATGTTAGGAAGCCATTGAAAGAGATAGTTTTGAGAAGATGAGTGTTTTTTATTTTTTGCTATGAGCTTCAAAATAGGGCTTCTCATATTAGATAGAAAATTGGTGTATTATGAAAAAATTAACTAAATGAAAAATATAGGTTTGATAGTTCAAAAATTGTCAAAAACAGGAATGGATGAAGGTCTGAAATTAGTGGCTTTGAGATTGAAAGTCAGTTTTCTAGAAAAGAAAGAAAATGGAAATGAGTTTCAAAGGCAAAAATAATTTAAATGGAATAAAAATAAGAAAAAGAGAAAATACTAGTTTAAGCGAAGAATGTGAAAGTTTTGGGACTTGAGGAGTGTTTGGGTTGCATAAAAAATGAAGGTAGTGATGTAGAGTGGACAGTGGTTCTAATCATGGCTTCAGGGAAGAAGACAATGATAGTTTTGAGAAAAGTAAAAAAAAGGAGGTTAAAGAAAAGTACTATTTCCCAAAAAAGAAAAGAAATGAAAAAAAAATATAAGAGTTGTTTTTGTGATTTAGCTTGAAATGTGAAACTTTGATAAGGAGAGAGTTTATCTTGTGGGCTTGATAAGCTGACTAAGGAAGAAAAAGATGGAAAACTTCAGAAAAGTGTAAATGCCTTTTATTTTATTTCCAATCCTTTTAAGTAGGTCCAATAAAAAAATTCTTCCCACATTAGGGTTATTAACAGTATACTTGTCAAATATTTCCAATAAATGCATGGACACATATGTGTAAAAAAATAATAAAAAATAAAATTGCAAAAATAAAACAATGTAGAATGGATGCATGTTTGGATAAAAAAGTATCTCTAAAATTGATGCAACAAATCATCAAGAAAATATGAAGAAAAAAAATTGAGAAAGGTAATAACACATAAAATGATAATTGAAAAATATTAATAAAATATAGACACATAATGTAACAAAAGAAGGTAGAGTAAAATAAAGCAACCAAAAAATAATAAAGCAAAAGTGTCAAAAGAAATAATATAATTAAGGATTAATGTAAAACATAAGAACATACCAAAAAGTAATATAAATATATGAAAATTAATTAGAATATCCCATAAATCTTATTCAAGTAGTATTAAACTAAATTAATTGAGATTAATCATTCCAATCTCATTTTTATTAAAATAAAATTAATTTTCATGGAAGAGCTTTATAAAAATATTTGCTAATTGATTTTTGAAATTTATAAAATTAAATTTAATATCCCCTCTATAAACATGATCTCGTACAAAATAATGTCTAATCTCAATATGCTTGATTTTAGAATGTTGAATAGAATTTTTCGTTAAATTAATAGCACTAGTGTTATCACATAATATTGAGATTTTATTAAAATTTAAACTATAATCTCTTAACTCTTGCTTCATCTAGATACTTGTGCACAATAACTTCTAACTACCATATATTCAACTTCAACTGTAGAAAGGGCAACTGAGGTTTGCTTTTTACTTTGCCTTGAAATAAGACATTATCGAAGGAAGTGACATGCTTCACTAGTACTTTTCCTGTCTAGCTTACATCTAGCAAATTCAACTTTAGATTATCCAATGAGATCAAAATATTTATTTTTAAGATACCACAAACTAAGATATTTTGTTCTAAGTAAATATCTAAAAATTCTTTTTATAGCTATACGGTGTGATTCTTTGGGATTAGATTGATACCTTGCTTATAAGCAAATGCTAAATATAATATATGATATACTAGTAGTTAAATAAAAAAGTGAGCCAATCATACCTCTATACCGTTTTTCATCTACTAACTTACCATTTTCATCTTTGTCAAATTTACATAGGAGTGCCAAGGATATTTGCATTTTCCATCCCAAATCTTTTTAAGAGATTTTTAATGTACTTAGCTTGGTTGATAAAGATGCCATCTTTGGTTTATTTCTCTTGAAGTCCAAGGAAGAATCATGCTCATTTCTAACTTTTCTTTCATAAAATTAGAATTTTTTTGTATAAGAGTTCATTAGTAGATCCAAAATATAATACCACTAACATAAATTTGCATAATCAAAATATCATGTTATATGTGTTTGATGAAAAAAGTAATATATACTTTTCCTCTTGTAAAATCATTTTCAATAAGAAATTTGTTTAGTCTCTCATACCAAGCTCTAAGAGATTGTTTAAGGCCATAAAAAGCTTTTATGAGTTTGAAAACATGATTGGACTTCTCAACATTTTCAAATCTAGGAGGTCATTTGACATAAACTTCCTAATTTAAGAAACCTTTCCAGAAAGCACTTGAAATTTTTGAAGGATGTAGAAGCAAGTAGCATTCTAATGGATTCAAGGCCAGCAACAAGAGCATAAGTTTCATTATAGTTAATACCTTCCTATTGTCTAGCTTATTGTGAAACACCCATTTTTTTTTACCAATGATTGGATGGTTGAGAGGCTCTAGCATAAGGTTCCATACTTCATTTTCTTTTAAATAGATTGAGTTCTTCTTGCATGGTATGGATCTAGCTTTCATCAAGCAATGCTTTAGTGACATTCTTTGGTTCAACGTAAAAGAGAAGAGCTACATTGTTTGAGTTGATTCTTATTATAGATCTTCTTTGGATTCCTTGAAAAGGATCACTAATGATATATTTCATTGGATAATTTATGATGTGCCTTCATTCTCTAGGAAGGGTTTAATACTGCAACCTTAGAGCTTCTTTTTTGGTTGCTTGATATGATCTTCTCACTTTTTCAATCCTTCTTACTCATTTAGTTCAGCATGCTCATTCGAATCTTTTTGTTGTGCTTGCTCCTTTCAGCTATTTAATAGTCTTTTTTTTCCATGAGATTGTCATCATCATCATCATCATCTTTTTCATTTGATCTCTAATCAAATTTGGCTAGTTGGTCTTTCCTATTATTCAAGACATGACATTTATATCCAAAATCATGGATGTAACCAATATTGGGTTTTCTTTTATTCCAAAGCTCATAAGGAGTCTTCCTTAAAATAGGACATATCAAGCATCTATTAATGATATAAGAAGAAGTGTTTATGATTTTTGCCCAAAAATATTTTGGAAGATCATTTTCATAAAGCATGATTCTAGCTATATCAATTACCCCATTTTGTTAAGGAGTTCTAGGATATGAAAAATTATGACTAATCCCATTTTCTTCACATAAAGTTTCCAAAAAATTATTTTCAAATTCTCCACCATGATCACTTCTAATGCTTAATATGCACACACTTTTTTCATTTTGAATCTTTTTGCAAAACTTTTCAAAGATATTGGAAGTCTCATCTTTATGAGGTAAAAAGAGTACCTAAGTATATCTTGAGAAATCATGAACAATAATAAGACCATATCTTTTGCCACCAAAACTTTGTGATTTTGTAGGAACAAAAAGATTCATATGCAATAACTCCAAGGGTATTGAAGTGGAAACAACATTTTTAGGTTGAAGAGATGATTTTACCTATTTTCCTTGGTAACAAGTATCCATATGTGATTTTTATTAAAGTTGATTTTGGGAAGAACAATAACTCAATCATTTTTGCATAGATTTAAAATAACATGCATGTTCACATGCCTAAGCTTTTTATGTCAAAGCCAACTTTAATAATTTGTTGAAATAAAATATTTTGCTTCCTTTGAAGGAATATCGTTTAAAGAAATTGCATAAATGTTATCATTTCTTTGACCTACAAAAGATATTTTGTTATTGAAGATACTTTGCACATAACAATGAGATGATTCAAATATAGCTCTATGGCCTTCATCACAAAGTTGACTAATGCTCAAGAGATTGTGTTTAAGTCTTTCCACCATTCTAACATTATTAATATGAGATGAAGAATCAATACCGATTTTACCAACACTAACAATCTTGTATCTTTTGTCATCACTAAAAACTACTTCACTACCTTGAATTCATTTGAGAGAAATGAACTTGCTTGGATCTCCTATCATTTGTTTTGAGTAACCATTGTCAAGGAACCAATAATCCTTTTTGACACTAGCCTTGAGGTTAACCTGTAAAAAGAAAACTATCTTATTTTAGGTACCTAAATCATTTTTGGGTTAATCTCTTGCCTTTTTAGATATTGCCCTCTTGATACGCAAACATGTGCATTATGATAAAGTGATCTCTTCTTACAAAAGCAAAATTGAGATATATGTCCATTTTTCACACAAAAGTTACATTTCAAAGAAGAGGTGGAATTTTGTGTTGCTTTTGCAAAGAAGTTCTTTTGATATTTATCATGTTTCCTATGAACAAAACTAACTCCCCCTTTATCATAGGATGGTTTTTGTGTTCCCATAAGATCATTTAACTTTCTCTTTCCTTTATCACATTGAGAAAGATCCTTTTTCAAGGATTTCACATTCTTTTTCAATTTCCTTTCATCTTTTAATGAATGAGCAACTGCCTGTTTTTCTTTCAAGGGTTAGTTTTCATTTATTAATAATTGAGCAATTGGTTTATTTTTCAAAGTAAGAGTTTCTTTTACCAAACTTTCTTTTTCCTTTTCAAAGAGTTAACTTCATTTGATAGAAAAGAATTTTAGTTTGTTAAATTATGTTGAGAAAAGATATCCATTTCTTCAAAAGTTTCATTTTCCTTTCTTAAGAAATCATTTTCCTTTTTGCAAAGAATGAACATTGTCTTTCAAAGCTTGGTTTTCCTTTTTTAAAGATTCAAGTTCTTTTTAGAAGGAAGATTTTTCTTCAAAAATGGAAATATATCTTGTCATGACCTTATAGGAATCATCCATCGAACTTTCAAAAGCTTTTTGTAACTTATCATAAGGAATAGGAGTATCAAGATTTATTACCTTAGTATTGTTTGTTCTTTGGCCATGAAGCAAATGGTTGCTACTTCTTCTTCTCCTTCTACTTGGCTTTTTTCATTGTAGGAGACATATTCATCATCCCAAGTAGCCATCATTGCTTTCTTCTTTGGTAGCCTTCTTTGATATTTCTTCTTGGTATTTGGGAAATCTACCTTGGTGTGATCAGACTTCTTGCACTCAAAGCAAGTTAGTACTTGATTGCTTGTTTCTTTTCTTATTTGTTCTTTTAGTACTTGTTTTCTTCTTACAAATGACTTTTATCTATGTTGTTTTATTCTTTTGTATATATTCATGAATCTTTTTACAAAATATGCTATTTCTTCATTTTCAATTTCAAATTTTTTCTATTTCTTCTTCTTTGTCATCCTAAGCTGATGTAAAAGCTTTGAGAGCAATATTTTTTTTCTTTTATCATTTGTATCTTTCATATATGTTTTATCATATGCTAAGAGCTTTCCTTTTAGTCCATCATAGGTGATAGTTTCAAGATTGTTCTTGAATTACATCACATTTGGACCGCTATGTTTTTGGAAGACTTTTAAGAATTTTTCAGATAAGATCTAGTTCAGGAATAATTCTTCCAAGAGCATGGAGATCATTTGTGATGGTAGAGAGTCTTCTAAATATAGGTTCAATCTTTTCACCTTTCACTATTTGGAAAAGTTCATTCTTTTCCGTCAACATGTTGATCCAAGTTTGTCTCACTTTATTCTTTTGAAAATGATTTGGAGTTTATCCCTTGTATCTTTGGTGGTAGTGCATTTTGAAATTTTCTTGAATTTTTTTGGCACAATAGCACTTATGATTGCATTTTTAGCTTTTGCATGGAGATTGCTTTTTCACTTTTTGGCATTATTCCACTTGCTTTTTGGTTTTGGCACTTGTTGACCACCTTGCTCTTCTATAGAGATGGTAGGCCCTCCTTCAATAGTCCCCATGTGTTATCATCAATGGCTTGAAGGGAGGCAATCATTCAATTTTTCTAATAATCATAATTCGTTCCATTGAACAATGGTGGTCTGGATGTGGAATGACCTTCTTATCCATGTGATGATCTAAGGTTATCCATTTTGTCCTTACAAGATCTTTACTCAAAAGCAATTAAGCTTTAACAATAGAGACCAAGCACAGATGCCAATTGATAGGACAAACACACCAGAAGGAGGTGAATTTGTTTTAAAAACCCAAGTTTATATCGTAAAACCTTCCCTTTTATAAAGTGAAATTAACAAATATATGAAAGATCAAGTAAATAGCATATAAATATAAGCAATTTAAAGTGCATGAAAAGTAAAAGAGTAAGGAAAGAAAATGATAGCATAGATGTATTGAGGTTTGATGGTCTAAAGAGAAAATGGCCCCTTTGGGTCTACTTCTCTTTCTCAAGGGTAATAGGCACCTTAAGTGTTATCTACTAACACTTTTTCTTTTCATTGCCCTTACAATATTTTCCACTTGACCTTTCAAGGACTCAAGCAATCCTACCTCACATCTTGAGAATTTTTCTAGCCTTACACTAAGGCACAATTCTTAGCTATAAGGTTTCTTACAAGTGTTTCACTCATACTTAACCCCCAGCTAGTGAACCTTTTACAATACTCAAGAATAAAAGAATTTGTCTCAAAAAGATTATAATATTTCTTAAACTCTCACTAGAGTAAATTTACAAGTGAAGATCTATAAAGAAGACTTAAAAGAAATAAGTGAACTTAGAGAGAAGTCTTCTTTGAGAGGGAAGAAGATTTAATTGTGTAATTTGAAATGAATAACATCTCTCCTTTTGTAGATGAGCTTGGCATCAAAGAGCATTCTCATCAACTTGAGCTTCAAGTTAAGTAGCTTGCTCCTTCCTTATGTTCAGTGAGTTGTCACTTTTAGTTTACAACCTTGGAATTGGAGTTGCTTTCTCTTTTAGTTAGGAAAATGACCTTTGATGAGTTGTCACCATCAATGTACTATTGGCCAACTCATATTATTGTTCTTTCTGATTTTCTCCAGTTAAAATATTACTTTGTCAAGTTAGCATGCTGTAGTAGAAGCAAATAGAAACCCTACAATATCAACTTTTCTATAGAATTACAAAATTGTAGCATGTTAGACTATAAAGAGAAACTTACACACAATCAACTTTTTCTAGACTTTCCAAGAGAGCAAACCATTTAACATAAATTTGGAAAGTTAGTACAATAGGTATGCAAAATAATTTAATCCCGAATAGTGAAATATCATAGAAATCCCAACTAGAATAGAATTAAGAAATATACAGTGAGCAAAAAAAATTATTGTTGAACTACTATAAAATTTCAGTGCATTTTAAGTAAGTCATTAAGTACTTTAACTGGAAAAATATCTACATAAGTAAAGACTAATCAAATCAATGCAATTTCATAGAAAAACTAAGTAAGTTTTATGTGTAGCCAAATTTCAACTTATATCAGATTAGCTTGATATGCGGGCTAAACTCAAAAACCAAGGACAACTAACATATAACCAGACTTAAGGCTTATCATTTCGTCTTCAGCAAGGAATCATTTGAAATTAGCTGGATCTAATCTAACATTGTCATGATCTAAATATCAAGGACCAATAGGTTTAAGGAATTAATTAATTAATTCAATTTTGCAATAAACTTAAACAAATGGATGCACTAATGCATGGATAGAAGCAATAAAACACTATAGTTTTATAGTATAATTCTCTAATGAAAGTGTTATCATTAAAACCAATCTACTCAATTATTTAAAGATAACATAGGATTCCGCATGTTAATTAGTTCCCTCAAGGATACTTGTTAATGGGTATTCAATGGTATTTCAGACATAAAATTCTTCAAAATTTATGTGTTTTTATTTAGTTCATTTTTAACTCATTATCAATTCTTTATTAATTTTATTTCAAGGACAAAATTATTCATGCAAAATTTTTAAATTAAAAATAAATCCTTATCACTATCCACTAAATCCTAAACACCAAATTCCAAATAATAAATCTTAACCACAACCCTTAAATCCTAAACTTTATATATCCACCAAACCCCAAAAATATACCCATTAACCCCTAAAACCATAACCATTAAATGCTAAATCATAATTACTGTTGATTGTGAAAGTTGGTTTTGTAGACCCAAATCTTAGTCAATGGGAGCAATTTTTGAAACCCTAGACTGTAAGTGTGAATACAAGCATGAACAAGAAAAGGGAATGAGAAGAAGGAAGAATGATGGACACTAGGAGCTTTTTATTGTGGTTTGGCTAAAGCTAGTATGACCACTATGTCAACGGTGGTTTTATTTGCTGATATACAGTGGTTTCCTTGTGTAATTCAACTGAGTTATAATACCAATGCTCTCTTACTATACAAGTGCTCTCTCACTATTTTGGCAGAGTCTCTACCTATATTCTTTTCTTGCTCTCTTGTTTGCAATGATCTCCCCCTCCTATTCATAGAGACTGGGAGGTTACAGATGTAATTTTACAAGTTGTATATATGTTACATCACATAATAAATGGACAAGACAATATAGACTCTAGCAATTTGACTTCTGCAGATTGCTTTCTGCGAGTGGGTCTCTTTGGCTGCTTTTTGTAAGTTGGCTTTGCAGGTTGTCTAAGTAGATGCTTGCCTCATGTTCAATCTCAACGGGGCCTTTAAATGGGTGAGATGGTACATTTTGTGAGCTGGAGCCCTCATCTTAGAGTCATTGCTATCCTTCAGGCAGTGAGGTCAAATTTACATTCAGTGAAGTGAGCTTGCACTAGGTGAACTATTGGCTACGCGAGTTGGGACTCTTCTGGTGAGCCTGGACTTCTGCCTTGGCCTTGTACTACATCTTGAGTTGTGGTTAGCAAACTGGCACCTTTGTCATGTGATCTTAGTCTTTAAAAGGTCTGGGCCTCTTTCAGTTGGTCTCATCTTTTATTGGGCCTTTGCCAGCCCATTTATGTGATACCAGAAAATGCCCGTAACATTAGCCCCCTAACTCTCAATTCGCTCCATGGACTGGGAGTTGTAGTTCACTGGCAAAGACTGAACAACTGTGATGTTGTCATTTAAATTTTTATTTCGTCGCTTTGTTTGCCTTCGCCATCATTACCAAATTTAATGTGCACATTTTCCCATTACTACCAATATGGCAATAACTGCGCTTGGCAATTTTCTAGACTGTTAGATCTAAGGTAATTGATTAGTTTTTGAATTGAATAGCTGGGTGACCAGAGCCATATAAGATGAGAAAAACCCCTCTTTTCCCTCTCATTTATGAAAATTGACGTTTTTCTTTTCAAGCTCTTGAGTAGTAGTTTCCAATCTCATTCTCCTGCTCCATTGATTCCGCCATTATTGTTGTAATCAATTGATCATTTCATCCAAAATTCATCTTGCCTCCATCCATTTTGGAACCCGATTTGCCTTTTTGACATAGTAAGCTTTCTTAAGACCCATGCTTTTAGAGTGTTCTGCTTTATGAGTTTCTAGTATTGCGTTGCTTGATCCAATAATGAATGTTTGTCTACTGCTAGATATTTTGCTTGCTAGTTTTTAGGCTGTAGATTGTTAGATTTAGCTTTCTATCTCCTCAAGGATTTAATAATCTGGCAAGCTTTATTGGTTAAACCGTCTTAAGTTTTTCAATAGTTTAGGTCTCTGTCATGGTGGCTTGAGGCATGTATGATCTACTGCATAGGAGATTTTTGTCTAGTGAAGAGTAACTTTAGCTCTTCTAATAGGGTTTGTTCGAAGTGATCTAGTTGCTTGAAATGACATGATTATTTACCCTTTTATGTAGATATCTGTAGCTTACAGATGCTAGAGTCACCATATAGGGGGTAACGATGAGCCTAATTCCCCAGCTCAAAATGAGGAGTTGGCATTCACCTCGGCTGAAGCGACCTCCAGAAGCGATGAGGTCACTGAGTAATATGTTCTTCAACTTGATCTCAGGGAGAGGTAACAGGTTACTAAGAGGCCTTTAGATCATTCAATATTTAAGCATTACCCTTCGACCATCGAACTAGACGAGCTTGAAAACATAGTTGAATGCTACCGTATCTCCAAAGGTTGCTGTCTCATGGCACTTCCCTTGATGACCATATAACCCATCCACATCGAAGGTTTGTTACTGTTAGTACCCAGCATCTCGATGCTGGGCTCAAGTTTCCAACTCATCCATATATTATTGATTTGCTAAAAAAATTGAAGCTCTATCCCTTTCAGCTGACCCTAAACTCCTATTCCCAACTCACCTCTCTTGCACTCATGTACTTGAGAAGCAATCTTTTGCCACCATTTGCAAGAGTTTTGTGCCATCTTTATAATATTGGGAGTATGGGTTCTCTGGATGGGATCTGTTACCTCTCAGTTTGGCATTCCAATTTCAAGAGGGTTTTGCCTCAAGGGGATGCCAAGGGCAAATCAAATGTAGGACATTATAAGACTCACTGGTTCTATGTTTCGTGCTCATCTTTGCATCCTCTTCATAACTTCAATTTTGTTCTAACACTTGGTAAGCGAGCCAAGGTCATGCAAGCTACTACGAATTCATGTTTTTGTTTCTAATGTTTTGTCTCATTTTTACAGTTAAGGCTGGCAAGGACAAGCAGTGTTACATCGATTTCTTGCTATCAGTGACCTAAAAAATGATTTCAAATTTGACCACAACCTTCTTCGATCCTATAAGCTCATTCTAGCGTTGAACATCAAACTCACTAGAGAGATCAAAGCTTACTAGGTAAGGAAAATTGATCCAGCACATTTTGAAGAATACAAGAAAATGGTGAAGCTTCTTCTTCAAAGTCCACCTTCCGATGAGTTTAAAGAACTTGAGGTCGCCATGACCTTGCCAGGTCTTGGTGCTACGGTGCCCCCACTATTTCAAATCAATCTCCTCCTGTACTGATTGCAGTGGCTTCTCGCATCCTGAGGTAACTAAGGTGGTTAAGGTCACAGTCACATCTAAGCTCCCTGCCAAGAGGTGAAAAGTACACAGGGGGAAGAAGGTCGCCACTTCTTCAAAATGGATGGCTCACATAGTTGTGGCCGAGGAGCATCATCTGAGCCTTGGCCTAAACATGCAAAGGTATTTCGATTTTGTTTAGGAGAATGTAGAGGTGATCTTGGGACCTCGCACCAGCCCCTAAGTGTTAGAAATAGATAAGATCTCAAATGAAGGGTTGATGCACTATACCACTCATCAAGGCTTGTTAGTAAGTAGCATCCTTTCACCCTGATTGTTTTGGTCCTTCATTATCTAACTTGACTTATTTGATTTTCTAGAGTCTACTGGGAATAGTAAAGATAGGGGAAACATTCTAGGCCTGGGAGGAAAAGAATGCCAAGCTCATAGATAATCTGGCCGTTATGATTGCTAGGATGCTGGAGCTAGAAGATAGAGCAATGAATACTGAGGTTGCTCAAAGGGAGGTTGAGGAAGCTTGTTCTCATAAGGTAGCAAGTAGTGAGGCTATCATAGTCAATCTTAACAAAGCTATTAAGGAACTATCAAGGATGAAACTTGACCTGGATGTGACACTTTGGGGTGTCGATATGATGATCCAGTGAGTTGAAACTACTGTGCAACGGGCTGAGGCTATTGAGAAGGAACTGGAAATAGCCAGGAAGGAGGTCACTCAAGAGCAAAAGGAGGTCACTCAGGTCAAGGTAGAGATTGTTGCGAGCTGGTGGTGAAGGTAGTAGAAAAAGTGGAATCTAAGACCTCACCCTCTTTCCTATACATTTTGTGGGAATGACAACCAGATATGGACTTTTCCTTTTTCAGACAAGAGGCTCTTGAGGCTATTGAGGGCTTCAAGAAGAAGGCTGCTAAAGCTAGATCCTCCTATAAAGGTGCAAAGCTTGCAAGGTCCCCAGCTAAGGGTGCAATTCAAAGAGAAAATAGCCTGTAGGTCACAGAAACCCTTGTTAATCAAACAAAAGACAAACAACTTGCCTTATGCATTGATTCCTCCTCCCATAAGAGCTAAACCCCCAGAGATTACGTTCCCTAGGATTTGATCTTGTAATTTTGCATTTTAGTCTTGAACTTTGCATTTGGTCTAGAACTCTGTATGAATTTACCTCGCTAAAGGAAGCATTGAATGAACATTTTTGTTTTCCTTTGCATTACGTTGGATGTTCTATAAAAGGCTATGTAGATTGTCATAAATGGATTCTTGCAGATCATAACTTAATAATTGTTGGATAAAATGAATGCCCGATAGATCAATCAACCTCGGTTAATAGAGAAAAACTTATATAAATGGGATTGAGTTAATAAATCATGACTTAAAAGGATATGTGCCTTATTGAGCGACCAATTAGTCACATTAGTCCATCTCTAAGGGTTATAAATTTGAGCACCGGTGTGTCTCAGCTAGTAACAAGTTTGTGCACCGAAGCATTTGAGCTTCTAATAAGATTGAGTATCGGAGTGCTTGAGCACCTAAGTTAATGTGAGATCAAGTATCTAGATAGGTCATATGGATGCACCTTTCAGTATGGGCCACATGAGAGTTGCAAGCAATAGGTCACGTGAGAACTGCAAATAATGGGTTGTATGAGAGTTGTGAACAATAGGTCACATGAGAGTTGCAAGTAATAGGTTGCATGAGAGCTACGAAGAATAGGTCACATGAGAGCTGCGAGCAATGGGTCGCATGAGGGCTACGCCTCAGCTGGAAAGTTGGTAAGTAGTCACACACATATGGTGCCTAAGAAAGTCAATCTTATGCATGTATAAGGGCAATCTTATGCCCAAATAGTTGGTGATCTTATGCCTAGATAGCTAGCAATCTTATACCAGAATGAGGGTGATCTTGTGCCTAGATGGTTGGAGATCTTGTGCCAGAATGGGGGTGATCTTGTGCCCTTTCTATATTAAGTGAAATTTTATTTTTAGTATTAGGAGTTTTAAGATAAATAATACATAGTGCAAGATTACCAAGTGAGCCCATGGCTGGATTTTCCTGAAAATTTGTTCAGAAAGTGTTGTCATCGAAATATGGTTCGTATTTGGGAATCAAACTCCGGCTAACAGAATGTAGAGTTCAGGAATCAATGCCACTCTTGAAGTGCTGTAGAGGATGGTCAAGAGGAAGAGGGAGA
>JANHAO010017654.1:0-13898 GCA_026873985.1 Saraca asoca
TCTTTCTTTATTTCTTTTATTCCTTTATCATTGATTTGGATAGTTGAGTTGTAAGGATTCTAGTACTTAAAATAATTTCCCTGTGAGATCGACCCGTATTTACCGGTACTAGCTACAACTACGTCGTGCGCTTGCGGTTACTTAAAACACTATCAGATGACTCCCAATACGAAAGCCCACACGAGAGTGAAAGTTCACACGAAACTGATAGCGAGAGAGGCACGGATCGTGACTTGTCCGATGATGAGCGAAATAAGAAACACAGAACTTCAGACTGGCATTCTCGTAGCAGGTAAGAAAAAAGGAGTAGAAAGACCTCCAATTAATTGTTCGAGTCCTAAGACCCGATGGTCAAAAAACTACTTCAGAGGATGGAATAACTAGAGAAGAACTCTGCATCCCAGGGGAATCGGGAGTCACATGAGGAAAGAACTCCGCTCTCTTGCCAGATTGAGACGGAGCCATTTCCCCACAAATTTAAAATCCCAAACATCCCCTCTATAATGGGGATAGTCATCCTTACAGCCACCTAGACGCCTTTAACGTCTAGATGGACTTACAAACCTCCAATCTATTGGTAAAATGCTGAGTCTTCCCTGCCACACTCGGAGAAGTACCACGGACATGGTTAAGAAGCCTTCCAGCTCGCAACATAAGGAGTTAGGAGGAATGCCAGACCAAGTTCCTTAATCAATATAGAGTACTAAAGAGACAGCTCGCCCCCTCCTGCCACTTGGCCACGATTTTCCAACAAAAGGATGAATCGCTCAAGGATTATATCACTAGGTTCCGGCAAGAAGTCAGCAATGTGGACAATTCGTCCAATGAGAGTATCCTCACTGCGATATCAGTCGAACTCTGAAAGGATAGGAAATTATATGAGGACATATAAAAGTCCCCTGTCAAGAGCCTCGGTGAATTTTATGAGCGAGCCGCCAAGGAGATCCGGTGGGAGGAAACCTTCAACTTAAAAAAGCCAAGCAAGAAGGAAGAAATCGGTACCTTCAATCGAGCAGGAAAAGGAATGGAGATGAAAGATATAAAGATAGCTAAAAAAGGGGGATTTGGAGGCTGAAATACAAAGAAGGCTCAGAGTGAACAATTTCGGTATCAGCATCGCTACGATACTTATATTGTCCTATCAGACGCACCAGACAAGATCTATGAGACTGAGAGAGATAACGAAGACTTCGACAAACCTAGGCCAATGAAGACCCCCATTAAGAAGAGGAATCGCAACAAATGTTGTACCTATCACAATGAGGTTGGCCATAACACATCAGATTGCTAGGCATTGAAAGACGCCATCAAAGACCTCATCAAAAAAGGCCGTCTGAGAGACTACATGATGCAACCCTAAGGGCAGCGACCTTTGCGTCCATGATAGCCTACACCGTAGCACCACCAAACTCCTGATCACAAGGAAACGCCATCCATGAGGTCCATTCTCACCATACACGGAGGGCCTCATATTGCTAGCATCTCAAACTGATCGCGTGATATTATGTGCAAGCGACTAGCTGTGTCCTTCTGACAAGTCATGTGAAGCACGAAAGGCTCGCTAAGAAGGCCAAGATATCCCACAAAAGTATTTCCTTCATGGAAGAGGATGCATAAGGGGTCTATTACCCTCACAATAATGCCATAGTGATCCGGGCGAAGATCGATAATGCCGATGTGAGAAGGATCATAGTGAATACTAGGAATTCCGTAAATGTAATGTATAAAGGATGCTACGACCAGATGGGCATGAAGGAGAATCAGCTAGACCCATCACCTAAGCCCCTTTATGGCTTCACTAGAGATGGAATACTCCCAGTAGGATGGATTAAGCTCCCACTTACTCTAAGAGATCATGACAGACAAGCAACCGTCATGGCAGATTTCCTAATTATAGATTGTCCCTCGGCTTACAATGTGGTGCTAGGATGACCTGTCATGAATGACTTCGACATGGTAACATTAACTAGGACATTAACGATCAAGTTCCTGACCTCAGGCAGAATTGGGTGCGTATGCAAAGAGCAACAAGTAGCCCAGTGCTGCTATAAAGAGGCAATTAAACTTGAGGTCTAAGGGAAGAAGGTAAATGCTGTGTTTAGGGGAGAGCCCCGAACGACAAGCAAGAAAGGGGTCAGTAACAACCTCGATCCTTAAAAGGTAGACACTGAGCAAGCCACCAGGCCCGTTGAAGAACTAGAGGGCATACGAGTGAATAAGGTAGACGAACAGTGATGCCTCAAGCTGGGGAAGTGTCTGCCACCCGATATGAAGGTATAATTGATGAGTTTTCTCAGAGCAAACATGGATGTTTTTGCTTAGAACCATGAAGATATGGAGGGTATCGATCCGAGCATAATGTCGCACAGACTTAACATCAATCCCCAGGCTAAACCAGTTTGCCAAAAGAGAAGATCGGTGACCGTTGAATGCTACATGATGCTTAAAGAAGAGGTGGATAAGCTTCTAGCAAATAACTTTATCTAAGAGGCACAATACCCCACTTGGGTGGCTAACCCCATCCTTGTCAAGAAGAAGAATGGGAAATGGAGAACATGTATTGACTTCACTAATCTCAACAAAGCATGCCCTAAAGATAGCTTCCCTCTATCGAGGATAAACCAGCTGGTAGATATAACGGTAGGATATGAACTGCTCAGCTTCATGGATGCCTACTCAGGGTATAATCAAATCCTAATGGCCACACAAGATGAAGAGCATACCTCCTTCATCACTAATTGCGGGGCTGTATTGTTATAAAGTGATGCCCTTCGAACTCAAAAACACAGGGATGACCTACCAACAGTTGGTAAACATGATGTTCCGAGAACAAATTGGCAAGACAATGGAGATATATGTAGATGACATGTTGGTAAAATCCAAACAGCTCATCGATCATATCCGTAACCTTAATGAGATGTTTTAAACCTTGAGGAGGTACCGGATGAAGCTTAATCCTCAATAGTGCACATTCGGAGTAGCCTCAGGCAAGTTCTTCGATTTTATCATGAATAACAGGGGGATCGAAACGAACCCAAAGAAAATCAGGGCACTGCTCAATATACCTTCTCCCATAGGGCCAAAAGACGTCTAAAGCCTAAACGATCAAATTGCTACACTCAGCAGATTTATCTCTAAGACAATGGATAAGTGTGTTCCCTTCTTTAACATCCTCAAGAAGGCAAAAAGCTTCAAATGGACCCCTAAATGTGAGGTCACATTCCAAGAGCTTCAGATGTATCTCGAGTAAGCACCTC
The DNA here is from genome assembly GCA_026873985.1 of Saraca asoca. Taxonomy (NCBI): domain Eukaryota; kingdom Viridiplantae; phylum Streptophyta; class Magnoliopsida; order Fabales; family Fabaceae; genus Saraca; species Saraca asoca. The sequence continues at coordinate 3,258 of JANHAO010017654.1, forward strand.
TCCTTTCCAAACTAAAAGAGGGCAAAAGACTAACCGTATATTTAGATGTATCCCAGCACGCCTTGAGCACGGTGCTTATGCGAGAAGAAAGAGGGATTCAACTCCCCATCTACTATGTAAGCAAAAGACTGTTGGATGCAAACACAAGATATTTGCCTATGGAAAAGCTCGTCTACTGCCTGATCATTGCCTTAAGGAAGCTACGGCCCTATTTCTAGGCCCATAGCATCAAGGTCCTCACTCAGTATCCACTAAGATAAGTTCTATAAAAGACAGACGCTTCAGGATGATTGCTTAAATGGGCGATCAAACTTACGTAGTTTAACATTGAATACAAGCCCAGAATGACTATCAAGGGCCAAGCACTAGCTAATTTCATTGCCGAATTCACAAGGCCCTTACAAAATGAGATAGAAGTCCCTGAGGCCCTATGGTGGGAACTGTTTGTTGATGGATCATCTTGTGATCAAAAGGCTGAAGTAGGAATGCTTCTTATTAGTCTGGAAGGGCATAAGGTCTTCAGTGCCTTAAGGTTTGGTTTCCAGGCTACAAATAATGAAGCTGAATATAAAGCCTTATTAGCAGGCCTACGACTGGCCAGAGAGGTGCATGCCTAAAAAATAAAGATTTGCAGCGAATCGTAGTTAATTGTTTGCCAAATAAGAGGTGAATACCAAGCACAGGGGGAGAAAATGATGAGGTATCTCTAGAAAGTCTATAAGTTGTTAGGCTCTTTCCAACAGTTTGAGATCACTTAGATCCCGTAGGCCTAAAACATGCCAACAGATACTTTGGCTCAACTGTCTACCACTACGATCTAGACCTTATAGGAACGGTACTAGTAAAGCACCATCTATCCCCAAGTATTAAACAACAAGACGTCGTCATGGCCATCATCGAAATGCCCAACTCCTAGATGAATCCAATCATAAACTACTTTCAGAATGAGAAGTTATTGGAAGACAGACTTGAGGCGCGATGCCTGCGAGCCCAAGTAGCCAGATACTACATCTACGGTGATACACTCTATAAAAGGGGGTTCACAACCCCACTTTTGAGATGTATAGATGGCGAAGATTGCAGTATAGTCTTAGAAGATATTCATGCAAGACATTGCAAAAACCATGTTGGGGGCTCTCTTTAGCACAAAAAGCCCTTCGATAGAGATTCTATTGGTTGACAATGAAGCAAGATGCTATCGACCTCGTCAAGAGGTGCGACAAGTGCCAAAGGTTCTCAAAAGTGCCACAAGCTCCACCAGCCTACTTGAAGCAAATGACAAGTCCATGGCCATTTGCGATTTGGGGGATAGATCTAATTGGACTACTTCTTAAGGCACGGGGAAACTGTAAATACATGATAGTAGCGGTAGACTACTTCACCAAATGGGCAGAGGCAAAGGAACTCATTGAAATCTCATCTTCTAAGGTTAAGAAGTTCATTTGGAACAACATCATTTGTAGGTTTGGGGTCCTTCAGCAAATTGTCACTGATAACAGGACCCAGTTCACTAGCGAGCAATTTATCAAGTTCTGCAAAGACCTTAAGATTGTTAAGAGCTTCACAATCGTAGACTATCCATAGGCTAATGGGTAAGTTGAAGCCATCAACAAGATCATCAAAAAGATCTTGAAGACCAAGTTAAAGGCCAAAAAAGGGGTTTGGGCGGATGAATTACAATCAGTACTATGGGCCTATAGGAGCACGCCAAATAGCTCCACAATGGAAACCCTCTTCTCTTTGGTGTACGGATGTGAAGCAATGATTCTCGTAGAACTCAAGGTCACTATGCAGAGAAGAATCACCTTCAACCCGGAAGACAATGACTAGCTGCTAGCTACAAACCTAGACCTCCTGAAAGAAGTGAGAGAAAAAGCTAGCCTTAGAGCTATAGCCCATCAGCAACGTATAGTGAGATATTACAACTGCAGAGTGTGAGCTCGAAAGTTCAAACCCGGAGATCTCGTGTTACGTCTCGTTCTCCTCGGAACCTACAGACCCAGCGAGAGGACCCTAGGACCAAACTAGGAAGGTCTGTATATTGTTAAAAGGATCATGAGTGAAGGAGCCCACCATTTGGTGGATATGAACGGAGCAGAATTTCCCCGTGCTTGGAATGCCGAGCACCTCTGTCGTTATTACCAATAAGTCTATTGGTATCTTATAATTGATTCATTGTACATATGAATGTAATCCTTTGAATTCTTTGAAATAAGATTAGAGATTTTTATGTCAAGTTATATGTTGTATGATTCAACAAAAGTTTGTATGATAAACTGTTATCTGAGCATGAGTAAATAGGAATCACACAGTCAGTCAAGTATTGAAACAATAAAGATGAAAAGAGTTCGACTTCATCATAAAATGATACAAGTTGTTCATAAGGTTCATTACATGTGTTAAGGGCACCAAAATTCAAGTTATACAATTATTATCCTATGAGGACGGGGCATCGGGGATAGAGCCTTCAATAGGCTGCGAACCAGAAGCTAGGACATCAGAAGTACCAGGTGTAGGATCAGCATCCACAGCTTGGGAGTCACCTTCTCCCTGGCCAACAACCTCAGCAGAAGAGGCATGAACTTTAGTATCCATACTCTTCCTTGCTACTTGAGCTTTCCATCATTCAACCCCCTCAATGGCTTGGGGATCGAAAAAGGAGTAATCACGGTCAGGATACTTTTCCCACATAGTATAAAGGAATGACTCAAGAACTATCCTCCTTGTCTCTATGGCTGTCTCTACTATATGAGAGGACATCTTGGCCTCACCCTTTGTCGCTTTCTCCTTAGCGAGCTACAACTCCATTTTCAACATCACCATCTCTTTAGCAGAAGCCATGACCCGCTACTCTACAGCTCTTACCTTCTCTTTGGCAGTGCTTGCCACCCTGTTCATCTATCACAGCTACAATTGGGCATTATACAGCTCCATCCTCATCGTGTTAAGGTCATTAGTTGAGAGGCCAAAATTTATCTCCATATCCTCACGACATTTCATCTCACGGATAGTGTGATCTCCAACTCCCTCATTTTCCCCCTAAGTTCCTGCACCTCAGCTTGATGGGCCTCCATCTCGTTCGTAAGGGCTGACTTCTCTCTATCTCGGTCCTTGCACTCAGTGGCAATTTTCATTAGTGATAACAAACTCTACAAAAATAGACAATAAGGTCAGATTTAATAACAAATGAGATGGCTAAAATGAGTAAGGATACATACCGATAGACCCTGTCGAGCGGCATACCCCGCCAGCCTCCCAAGGGAGATGTCCTCACTCTCAATCATAGTGATCTTGCCATCATTACCTAAGATCGAGGAAAAATTCTCGACGAGTTTCCGAGCATGCACCTCCGTTTCAGAGCTGGGCTTAGCCAGTGGCTTTGTGAGGTTGACTCCTGATAGTTATTGAGGGGTCACCCTCTCCTTCCCTTTGGTAATCCTTCACTTCTTTTTGAGAGGACCAGAGGGATTGGGAGAACTGGCAAATCGGGTTGCCTCCACCCCTTCAGAGCATAGCGAGGAGGTTAGATCCGGAAGGGGACTTCGACAGTAGTGATTGATTGCTCTTCTATGGCTGAAATTGCTTCGACCTTAATTGCCACTGGAGCCTCGGGGGTAAGTCTCGCATCAGGAGCTGGAGACTAATCAGTAATGATCTGGGTGGAAACAACTACACGGCCCAAAGGAGCTTTGTCTTCGTTGTCTAATGGAGGCACCCTGAGAATCAAGTCCATGATCTTATCATAATCATCGAATTTCACTGGTCGAACCTCCGTCAGTTGATGAATCCCTACCTCTCTGGTAACAATAGTGTCTATTGGGGGGTTGAGTCTATGGAGACAGAGAATGTCCTCATCAAACTTGAAATTGTTCTGGAGATCTTTGTATGAAGCAAACTGATCTAGAACACCCAATTCCTCGGTCCCGAGAACTAGCCACCTACCAGTACCGTCTACAAAATTGAACAAGAGGTTAGAGCTCAACATAACAAGTTAGAATCCAGAATAGAAATCGAAAAGTAAACAAGTAGACAAATTCATTCAAGCCCAGCCCACCTACCCGGAACAAGAACGAAATTAAAATTCTTAAGATATTTCAATGAAGGGCACGAAACGTAGAACCAACGAGTCTGGTAACATCCTGCATTGGATTTCCCTTTCACACCACCTTGTGGAAGGATCTCTTTATGAGGCGTCTACCTCATCGAAGGGTAACAAAACCCGTCCTTAGAGTTTGCACACCTAAGGTCATTAAGATAGCAGAGAGCTTTGGGCGATGGTGGAGGAAAGTCATTGACCTTGTGGATAAGGGTCAGTGAAATCAACACAGTATACAAATTTGGTGTTAACTGGTAGGGGCTAAGCTTTATCTTATTCAAAAAAATCAATAATGAAAGGTTGAATAAGGAATCTTAATCCCACGGAAAGATGCTAGATGTTGATAGCTATAAAACCATGAGGGGGATGGATAGCGTAATCATCAAGATCAAGGACCATGGCATTGCACCCCTTTGGAATCCGATTCGATTCGATGGCAGAAGTGACATCTCAAACTCGTACAGTGGATTTGTGATGCTTAAATGCATGACAGTCGGGGCGTTAGCCCAATGCCGTCCTTTGGCCCTCAGTGCGTCTCGAACGGACACCTGGGTTCGAAGCGACTCCCCTTCCGCTCAATGTCGCAATTCCAACTTGTCAAGCATCTCTCGTATCCGAAGACGAATTTGGTTCGTCATCCTTACTCCTAATTAGGTGATAGTGGCACGCATGACCCGTTCCCATCTACAAAAGGAAATGAAAAGACTAATAAGTTCACTGGGAGTGAACCATACCAAAACCAGAACTACTAACCCCCTACTTCATAGGCCATGCACACCCGACGCCACCGCACTAATAACCAAAACTCCGGTAAACGGAGGATATACTCTGAACGAACATAAAACCTCAGAAGACATAGACATGTGTCAGGAATTCTAGAATCTACCAACAATCCGACTATCCTATTCTAATATGAAATAGGCATCTAAATCGTATATATTCACCAGCATCAACAATCTCCTAATCAATCAGGCAAGGTCAGGTCCCTAATTTCCTACAAAAGAGGAATAATGCCCAAGACATAGAGTCAAAAGGTGCGTACCATGATTGTTGAAGATGGAAAGTCTGGAAGGTTCAAGAAATAGCCGGAAGAGCAAAGGGAAAACAATAGAGGCCGATGATAAAGAAGCTATGGCAGCGGTCGGAAAGACGAATGGGCTGAGAATACCAAAAGCCTGAAATTTTTCAAATGACTAAGTGAGAGGAAGAAGGAAGACTCTCTCAACTTAAAAGAGAATATGACCCTACCATTGGATCAAAAGGGGTGTTAGTTACCCACAATCCGATGGTCCAGAGAAAATAACAACCAATAAATGATGGTTTAGCGTATGTGCGCCAAAAGCTGAAGGCAATAATTACCAGCCACCTTTGGGAAACAAAAACCCACGTGTGTAAAACAGACAAGAGAACTAAACGGTCCATTGAGATCACATGTCACAAAGCACCGAGGTGCAGAAACCATCTCGCGTCCAAGTAATGGGTTAGCTATATGTAGAATTCTTGCATGAATTGTGTCCAAGTAATGTGCCTGCCCTACATAGAACTCTTGCGCGAAACAACCTTGCATCCAAGTAATACGTTAATCAGACGTAGAATTCTTGTGCAGGTCAGGGGGCTAAATAAATGTCTCACGTCCAAGTAATGCGTTAGCCATGCATAGAATTCTTACGTGAGCCACGTCCAAGTAATGTGCTTGCCTCGCATAGAATTCTTGCGTGGAATGACCTTACGTCCAAGTAATACGTTAATCAGACGTAGAATTCTTGCGCAAGTCGAGGGCCAAATAAACATCTCACATCCAACTAATGCGTTAGCCATGTGTAGAATTCTTACGTGAGTCGTGTCCAAGTAATGTGCTTGCCCCACATAGAATTCTTGAATAGAACGACCTTGCATCCAAGTAATACATTAATCAGACATAGAATTCTTGCACAGGTTAGAGGGCCAAATAAGCATCTCGCATCCAAGTAATACGTTAGCCATATGTAGAATTCTTACACAAGCCGCATCCAAGTAATGTGTTGGCCCTGCATAGAATTTTTACGCAGACAAACTCAAAACCTCACGTTCAAGTAATACGTTAGTCATACACAGAATTCTTGTACGAGCCGACACAACCGATTGGTGATACAAGACATATCCTTTATATGGGTGTTTATTGACTAAAGCTGATTGGCTTAGATTCTATATAATGAAAGATAATTATCCTATCAGATACTTTACGTAACTATTGTTGAGTTATGATCTTGTAGGGGTAAGCCACGTTGCCAATGGCAACCAATTAAATTGTCCATACAATGGACTTAAATAAATAAAGAGTAGAAACATGATGCTCAGGGTTGCACTAAAAGACCTCCTTCTACGGGGTAAAGTTACATAAAAAAAACTGAGTCATCCTACAAGTCGCAAACAAAGACTTTGACCATCTATTGCAACTCCCAGCTCACAAAGCGAGTTGAGAGTTGGGAGGCTTATGTTATATGGATTTTTCAGAAACACGTCCTGGGCTGGTTAAGGTCTAATAAGAGGCCCAGATAATTTGGAGGAGTCCCAAGTCAGAGTTTGGAGTTGCTGAATGAAGACCCCCAGATCGTTGGGTACGAGTTAGAGACATCTTGTACTCAGTGAATGGTTGAGCACATCTTACTGAAGGAACTTCCAACCCTTCAGTGAGGTGCCCATGACCTCTAAAGGAACGACCAGGTGTAGACGATGAAACCAACTAAAGCCTTCAGTTTGTTCAACTTCCAACTCACCCACTGGCAACAGCTACCTGTATGGAACCTAGTCAGTAACCCAAGGCACCCATTCCCTACTGACAGCTCAGCCTCCAAACTTACACATCAGCTCCCCAGAAATCTGACAATGATTTGCCCAGTATTAATTATCCGGTGCCAAGCATTAACTGTCTGGAATGGTGGAAGTAATCATTTTACTACTTATGATATTACCCTTGTAACCCTTCCCCCTTCTATAAATAGAAGGAAGAGGTCACCATGTAGAGAGAGGACAGACAGATATATGCAAAAACTCTATCAAAATATAGAGTGAACACTGTACACTAAGTAGAAACTCCATTGTTGTACTCATATTTTGTAAAAACTGATGTCCCCAAAGAATAATAGAAAATCACTCTGGACATAGGGGCCAAACTGGCTTTAGTCGAACCATGATAAACTCCTGGTGTCGCTGACTCTTCTTCTTCTTCAGTACATCCTTTTATTGTCCACTATCTTATTTATCTTGCAGTTAGGGGAAGACACTGAACTCAATCAGTTAACCAGATTTTGGTGTTAACACAAACTTTGTTTATATCTATTTTTTGTTTGTCTCTCCATGTTAGCTGTACTCATGCCTTATTAAAAAAATAATTGATAAAATGGTCAATTAATTACTCATAATATACAGTTGAAAAAAATATAAGGTAAGATGGCTAAATTTACTTAAAAAGCCTTGGATTGATGTTGCTTCACAAAATCATCCCACACTTGTTAATCGAATAACTTGTATTTCTTGAGGGGATTTTGATCATCCTTTCTCTTGATGATGATGTGATCCTTTGTCAACCGATTTTTTAAGTCCTTCCACTACTCACCGATAAGCTTTAAGGCTTTTTTTTCTTCCCCACATTAATATCAAATGTGGTTTACAAAACAACACACATGGACTATACTTATATACAATTATTCTAAGAAGATTATTATACATATCTTAAATAAAAATTGGAAATAAGTAATACATACCAAGAAATCCTACTAAATGTTGTCCTTGATGTCTTTTGGTACTCATTTTCGATGCTTAATATTGATTGGCACTCTCGTGTGTGCCAATATTCCAATATAACTCTTATATTTTAAACCTACATCCCCATTAGCTTGACCCTTAAAATTGAAGTCAACCTTTATCATTTCTTCTCTACTATACATAAAGGTCATTCCCTTTATAAGGATATTACCCCTTGTACTTTTCTCAATATGCTGAGAAGGATCCATACGGTTGTTTAAAAAGAAAAAAGAAAAAGAAGTTAACCTTACAAAACTATTATATCAATTTATTTCTAAATGGGAAATGGCTTTTATGATTTTTATAGACTACATTTAATGATTTTGAAGGGAAAATTGTTACATTCAAAGTTTCGATTTTACTACGTAGATTATAAGAAAAATATTAGACGTATTCATAACCACTCTACCAAGTGATACAAAATAGAGCATGCATGATCAGATAATTTATGACAAGAAACACAACTAAAAAATAAATCCTAACCAAAAATATTTTCGATAATCAAACTAAGAAACAAAAAAGAAAAAAAAAGCTAAACCCTAAAAATACAAACCATAAGTAAAGTACAAAGCAGAAAAACTAAAAAACAATAAAAACATCGACATAACTTGGCAAGGAAGAAACATATACAATGTAAGAAGAATGAAATTGCATACCTTGATCAGAGATGAACTTGAAATTCAATGATTCAACACAATCAAAACTAGCAAAAAAGAAAGTAGCAAAGGTTTGAGAATGATATTGGGTAAATGTTTTAGACAATGGAAAATAAATGAAAGTAAGGAAAAGAACTAGCTTGTTACGTAATAAGCCTAAACTTTAGATGTTAGTTATTAAAAAGAGATTGATGCTTATTTTCATGAATCTACGTTGGTTCTCACCAAAAAAAAAAAAAAGACATGTAAACTTAAAATGTTATTTTTTTTTTATTAAAATTGACATGTTAATTTTCATCATATTTACAAAAAAAACCACCGTTATTTCATATTATTCCGTTTTGAATTTTTTTATTAACTTTCAACGTATTTATAAGATTACACCATTTGATTTTTTAATTAGTTTTATCCAATTTATTTTTTAGATAATAATATTATTACATTTTCATACATAATTTGTCCAAGACTAACTATTTTCTAAAAAATTATCAATTAAATAATATTTAAATACTTGAATTATTTTTTTATTAAATAATATTTCAATAATTAAATTATTTTATACATTAAATAATATTTAATTACTTCATATTTTTCTTCAAATTGTGTAAAAAAACGTCAATTTTTGTTTAAAAAAAACCAACGTCTTTAATATTAATTTAAAAAAAAGGCCAAAAACACATTAAACCTACTGCATTCTATCTATTTACAAAAAACATGTTATTATCTACAATTCTTTGGATTATATTAAAGATGTTGGTTTGTGTTAAAGAATCGACATCATTTCTATTAATTTTTTTATTAAATTACAACAACCTACTCTAAATTACATTTTTACAAAAATATCAGAAAGAAAGTTGGGACAAAAACCTGCACCAAGTTACCTTTTACAAAAACATAAGAAAGAGCATTGGAATATTATAGAAGGAAAATATTAATTAAAAAGAACAACTCTAGAAGTTATTACTTCTATAACAGCATGCAAAAAAATCACATTATTGTTGAAACTCTATGTTATGTCATTGCTTGCAATAGAAACATTATTGTTAAATCATGCTTCTAGGTTGCTCGCAACAAACTAACATTAAATTGTTAAAGCTTTTAGGATTGCTTGTAATAACAAAACACAATACATACATCAAAGGTAATCTACAAGATAATACAAACACATCAAGTGCACTCATTGTCCTCTTATCTAAAGAATCAATGTATATCCCTTATTTAAAGGGAAAAAAAGAAACAGAAGTTAATTACACAAACTAATTAAAAAAAGAGAAAAATAAAGGAAAAATAAACTATAAACCTTCAGAGCAAACTTGAGTAAAATGATACTAAGCAACAAATGCCTATAATTATTACTCTTGTCAACATATAGCTTACTTAGGAAAAAAAAGTTTGAAAAGTGAGGCATAAGAATTTCATTTTACAACTTAAACAATTGCTCCAAATATGTTTAAGTTATGGAATGGAATTACTATGTCTCACTTTTTAAAGTCATATTCCCAAGTGAGCAGTATGCCGATTAATGAAATTTAAAGGAATACATTGACTTTTTATAATGCAAAAAGACTTTAGACGTTAGTTATTATATTGAAATCAATGCATAATATCTTATATCTATGTCGGTTCTTAATATAAAATTGACGTTTAATCTACGTTCCTTTATTTACCTGTGTTATAAATATATTATTATAAAATGTGAATATATTCTTATCATTAATTTTTTGTGTATAAATATGAATTCTATTCTTATAATATGTGGATTTTAGAAAATTTGTTTACAATATAATTTCAACTTTATTTATAATAATTTTCACAATTTTAATTGATGTATTGATATTCCGCAAGTGCACGGCATAGTTGTAGCTAGTACCGGCAAATACGGGCCGATCTCACAGGGAAGCTATTTCAAGTACTAGAACATTTACAACTCAACTATCCAAATTAAATAAAAGAAATAGATAAAGAGGAATGAAAGAAAGAATAACAAAAAATAAAAGAAGAAATTAAAGCAAGAAAGAAACTAAAGTAATAATTAAAGGGGATACTAGATGCAAAAAGGCCTAGGATTAGGATTTACCTCAATTATGATCTTTAATAATTAATTGA
>JANHAO010017655.1:0-13892 GCA_026873985.1 Saraca asoca
TTAATTATTGATATTAGTTAGACTAAATCAATAACTAAAGCCCAAAAGCCTTTCTACACTTTCTATTGGACTAGGACTCTCAGTTGGGCTAGGACTAGGACTATCAGTTGGACTGGGCCTCGGTCTTTTCTCACTGAAACCCTAGAGTTATGAATATAACATTAGGAATTAGTGAGGCAACCAAACAACAACAAGGAGAATGGTAGAAAAATAAGCTAGCCAAATAGAAATAGTTTCTATCAGAAAATTAATTGAGTGATCCTAGAAAAATAGAGAAAGCCATCTTCTAGCATAGACGCAGTGAGAGAGGCAATTCCATCTGCCAAATTAGAGGTTTGTCTTACTCGTGTATGGATACTATAGCGACACAGATATGCCATTCAGTGTTGGTGATTTCTACATCCAGCCGCAGCACACCATCCAGCTGTAGCATCCCATCCAACCCGAGCTTCAAGGAGACGGATTTTAGTGTTGTTGATTTTGCATCAAACCGCTGATCTGTGTTGTTGCATTCTGTATAAATGCAATGCAATAAGGTATTATCTAAACTAACTAATTTATCTTTTGTCCATGGATCCTTGGTGGGTTTCAAAAAATTTTAATTTTTCCACTATGCTTGCTGTGCTGAAACCCAGCACGAAATCTACAGCAGCAGATCATACACACCTTAAAGCACGAAGCCAAAGATTAAAGCTTCAGAAACATGAGGAAATCATTTGATGCACTCATCTGGTTGCCTTATGAAAATGAGGATGGAATCTCCCGTGCCTTATATAGACAAACCCGACCTCACCAAAGAATCTAGAGGGTTTTTCACAACATCAAATCGAACGATCTACAATGGGGTAAGACTATTGTGCCAACAGCTGGAAGACATCCACGATGGAAGGTAAATCTTGGTACAGATGAAGTGAAAAATTGAGACTCGAAATGACAACGCGGTAAGTTATAAGTAGAGGCTTTTGACTAAATGAAGAATTATAGGTGAAAGATTTGATAATGTTGCAGACTGGGAGCAAGGACTTTAACAACAAAGTACAACTTCCAACCTGCAAAGAGAACTGAGAGCTAGGGGGCTTGATGTTATAAGTATTTTCTAGATCACTTGAAATGGACTAGCCAGAGCCTAACAAAAAGCAAGGCCCAACTAAAGATGAGGCCAAGATCACTTGACAATTGGGGTCACTCAATGGAAAGCTAGCTCGTTACCCTTGGACTAAGGATGCAAGAAAAGGTCAACGCAGAAGCCCAGCTCACTGAGGAATGCACTGGCTCGCTGAGTAGGATGTAGTGCCCAGCTCATCCTTCAACAAACTTATCCCAGGTGGACTCAACCATGAAAACAATCCATGATAGGCAGGTTGTCCAATGTAGACCTAAGTCGCTATGATAACAAGCCGAGCACCAGTACGGAAGCTTAGTCATTAGCTGAGGGCACATCTTCCTAACCAACAAGTTAGCCTCTAAAATCAATACATCAGCCCCCAACAATCTGACAATGATTTGCCCAGCATTTATTACCAAACACCAAGCATTTATTGTCCAAAGTGGCAAAAATAATTATTTTGTTATTTGTTAAATTACACTTGCCACCTTCTCCTCTTCTATAAATAGGGGAAGAGACCACTATATAAGATATAGTGAAAAACTGCATGCAGACACTCTACCAGAATTATAACTCAGCATTGTATCTTCATTGAACCAAACGGAAAATCTCCATAAAAGAGCTAATACAACTCAACGTGGACATAGGGGCCAATTGGCTTTAGCTGAACAACGATAAAAGGTTTTGGTGTTTGTTGTTCTTCCTCTTTCTCTTCTATTTCTTCTCCATTGACTTGCTTCTTCAGCTTGCAGTTTGGGGTAATACTGAACTTATACCAGTTGACTAGATTTTACCATCAACAAATTTTGAGCAATCTTTCGTAAAAAACAACCAGGTGCAACAAGAATAATCATTTGTGAAAGTTACAAAATATCAAAAACTTAAACTTGAACTCACACGACTTGGACCCTACACATCTAAATGAACAGTTGAAAAGGGAGAATTAGCTCAATTATTTATTTTACCAAGAAATGAAGCACAAACATGCTTACTAAGATGACAAAATTCATGATCTAAAGATTGAAGACTAGAGAGATTAGGAATTGTCTTTTGAAGTTTGGAAATACTTAGGTGACCCAAATGATTATGAATTAATTCATGAGGATCAACAATTAGACAAGCCACAAAAGATATGGGTTGAAGGTAGTATAGTCCTTGTGACTCATGTCTTATACTAATCATTTGTCCCATGTCTCAGTCTTGTACAAGAAAAGAATCAGAAAAAAAAAGTAACAGAACAATTATGTGTGTGTGAGAGAGTTGACTTATTAAAAATAAATTGAATGGACACCCAAACTTGTAAAGAATTGAAATTAAAGGCATCTATGGAAGAGGTTTAGTCATACGAACACCTTTAGTAATAGTTTTAGATCCATCAATTGAAGTCAAAGTGAGAAAAGAATATGACTATTGAATATGGGCAAGGAAAGATCAATTACCAACTATAAAGCAGGAAGTTTTGGAACCCAATATCTATGGACCAATAGGTATGGATAGGGAAAAACCAACAAACATTACCCATTTGTGCAATTTGAGCAAATGATAATTGAGCTTGTTTGGGTTGCCTTGAAGTGCTTGAATTGAATAAATTCTTTATAATTGCAATCATCAATGATACTTGATTTTTTTTATAGAAGAAATGTTTAAAATTTCTTGGTTGTCCTTATTTTAAATAGGAAAAAAACCACTTTTAGAAGAGAAATTCCTTGTTGCATGAACAATACCATGTGAATAACATCATGAACAATACAAAAAAATATGGATGAAAAATAATTGATGACAAGAAGGATTGCAACAATGAACTAGAGTGATGCACGTTGTCAAAAATATGAGAAGGTAAGCCAGAATAACATACAGTAAAGAGAAAAGTGGAAAAAAAATAGTGATGGGATCGAAAACCCACTTTGATACCAACTTAAAGTAGAGAGCAATACATGAGAAGAAGAATAATATTTGTGAAGGTTTGAACAATTTGCCTTAACTATATAACTATATTCATGCACGGATGAACAGGTGTCGAGGCCAATCAAAATTAGAAATTTATAAACCGAGCTACCTAAACTATTTATAGTATAGGCAACACTGGGTTGAGTCCTTGGATTATTTTTTAGATAATATTAATTAGATTAGGAGGTAGAAATAAGGGGGTTGGCAGTAACTAATCTACAGCTAACACTAACATGCAGAAATGAAAACAGAGGTAAATAAATCAACCAGCCTAAGGGAATCAACTAGACTTGAGAATAATACATCCTTGATTACTAAATAATTCATTCAATTTTTGATCATATTCTATGGCTTAAAATCATAACAAGAATCCTTGAAATGATTAATAAGTCTTATGCAGAACTCAGCCAACAAACAATCCATCAAAATCTCAATGCATTGCTTGGTTTTCCTATCCTCTTCCTACAGTTGATCATTAATCAATAATCATATAGTCATCCAAACCAAATGAATCCATTCAATTTAGAAAACTCAGTAAAAATAGAGAGAAAAGGAGAAGAAATGACTAGCAAGTTGAATGCAAGTTGAAAGAATAAGATCTCAACATAAATTTTCAAATTAGCAGCCCCTTGGACTGATTACAAGTTCAGCCTTCCATGGAAGGTAGAAAATTACAAAGAAAAGGAAAAAAATGTCCTACTCTACTCTGGAACTTCTAAAAACTACTCTAAAACTACTTGAAAAACTGAACTAAAAAACTCAACTAAAAGAGCTTTGCCCGGACCAAGAGAAGCTAGCTACAAGGTTGGTGAGTAGGTAATGATTGCTGGTGTCTACTTGCTTGCTACCACTCTTCTTACGTGTTTTAAGCTGTTGTAGGCTACATTCTCTAGTTTTTCTTCTGACTTACTGCTCTCCAACTGGTTGAGTGTGAGCTGGTGCAAGAGATGGTCCATTGAGCTCAAGATCCATGCCAATTGGGGCCTAGAAATCCAATTCTATAGAAGCCCATTTCATTAGCATTCTATCTCTGAATTTTAGCTCTATTTGTATGCCTAAATTGATGGATTCAGGTCTAGAAGTCTTCATGAAAGTTGTGGCATTGTGTCTTAGCTTCCATTTGGGCTTATTTGACCTCATTTGGACTTGTATAGCTCCAGATATAGTCTGATGAATGCTCAGAGGTCTAGCTGCTTAGAATAGGCTGAAGCAACATTCTGGTCTTGGCTTAAACTCCAAATTTAGATAGCTAATTGTGAGATTCAGCCTCGGAGGTCTTCATAAAGTTTGTAGAGCTATGTCTTAGCTTTCCTTTAAGATAAGAATCACATTAATTGGATAAGTTTAGCTTGAGTTATGACTAGAATACAGAAACTGCTCAAAATGGCTAAATTCTGCAGAATTTTTCAAAATGATGTCAATTGACACTACACCATAAATATACAATAACACAATTAAAAGTAAGTCATTTTGGACCTTAAAAAGCTTAGTAAGAGGACAATTGATTGAGTGAAATATTTTGTTACCAACAGATCAAGAGCTATTTACAATTATTTACATTCAATTAGTTGTCAATTAATCCCAATTCTAACGCAGGGAATCAGATATTAGAATCAGCCTACAATAATTTCCTAATATAAATATGATTTTACATGCTTCAATTAGGCTTATAATAAGTTCCTAAATATGAGCTAATTATTCAATGAATATTGTGATAGTTTGTCTCACAATCTGATTGAAGAGAAATGAGAAAATAAAATAAACAATATGTCTATTATTCTGCCCATTTGCTCATGATTTATATTCTCACATAAATTATTTTTGAGTTATCCTTCATTAACTATTTGAAGAAATTTATAAGTTTTGTAAAAAATTTATACTTTTTGCAACTTTCCATTAAAAAGTTACAACTTTATATAAAAATAAACAAATTTTTGAAGAATTTTTTTATGCTATTTTCAAAGATAAAATTGTAATTTTATGTATTTGTTACATAAAAAGTTTGTATCCACTTTACAATTTTTTGTGAAAAATTACAGATTTTGTCATTGTTATGTTAATTTCATAAAAGAAATCGGAAAAATGTACCAAAGCATTACATCTTATTTACTAGATTAATTCTAAGGAGACTTACTCCATTAGTTCCAAGGAGGCGTGTTGGTCCAATGTTGAATAGATTGTAAAAGGAATAGTTAACTTCATAGAAAGTGATATTAAAAAATAGAGAGATTCTTAGTTATATTAAGTGCCTCTAGTTATGTGTACTAAGTTGATTAAAAGTGGAGGTCCTTTACTAATTTTTATTACACATTAATGTATTATCTCTACTAATTTTAATTATGTGCTCTTCTATTCTAACTTAAAAATCAACACTTTAGCCAAATAAAAATGAAGCTCAAAAGAGCAAACTGTTGTTAGATAGTTTGTCATCACCAATGTTTTAAAACCCAATTCGACTTGACTCGCATCGAAGGAGTCGAGACTGGGCCATCAAAACGAAATGGATGTGCTTAAAATTCACTTTGGTTAAAAACTTAGATTGACTTGATCATACCTGGTTTAATGTATGATCTCATAAGGACCCAGGTTTTTTTTTTTTTTTTTAAATTCAAGCAAATTTAAGCTAAACCTAAAGCTTGAATGCCTAATGTGCTCGCAACCTAATTCCTAAAAGAATTAGACTAAAATAAAATATTTATACAATTGTGATAGTCTATCTGAAGACTTAAAACCAATTTTTATTAATTGTGATTTATAACGTTCATTTATTCCAAATTTATATTGAATTTAATGATTATAAGTGTGATAACATTAATACTTATTATACTTTTTTATTTAAAATACACTTGTCCATTGTGATGACAATTGTAGATTTCATATTTGTTTCATAGCATATTTTTTAATGTTATAAATAAATGTATATAATTATATATACATATATGGGTGGGGATTAATTGACCCCGATATAAGAGTTAGAACACTTACATCAATTAATAATTTTTTGTAGAATATGAATTTTTTTTATCCAACAATTGATTTAAGAGTAATTATCATATTCATCATATATATATATAAATTTTTTAAAAAAAAAATTGGATGACAATAAGTAATCAATCACAATTAAGCTTTACTTATATTTGAAAAACACATTTTACATCAATTTTAAAATTTATTAATAAAATAAAACTAATTTTGAATTGACGTAAAATTTTGTGAATATAATTTATATGATAAATAAATTAAATCTAATGATGAATATTGTAAAATTTTATTTTAAAAAGTTAACATCGAGATGATAATACTCTTTTCTTGATAGTGATATCAATTGATCCCAATTCCCATCAACATCGATAATCACTGATTTGAAGATGCAGGAGGGGATAAAATGAGAAGCTCATGGCAGCAAACACCAAAAGGACAATCAAATGTCTAAACAAATAAAAAAAACAAAACAAAACAAAGTATGGACAGACAACTTGATGAAGAGACTTGCTCATAGTTGTTGATATTATCCTTTTTTTTTTTTTTAAGGATAATTCTACACTAGCCGGAGTGAAAGTTGGGAATGCACACTTTCACCGACAAGTGAATCATCTCCTGGTACTCACCAACAAATGAATCATCTCTTGATATGTGTTTGTTTTAATTAATGTCCTATTATTTGTAATCTGTAATCTGTGTATTTCAATTTTGGAAGTTTATAAAATTGTTTTTCAAATTATGATATTTAAAAATTTGTCTCATTTTTTTACGTGAATTTCAACTTAATACGTGCATTCCGATTTTCAAGATCATCTTTACATATTAAACACAGTTATAGATGTTCACATTCTTATCTCTTTTTTTTTTTCAATTATTTCTTAACAAATCATTATCAAATATAGTATTATTATGCATGGAATAATTGACAGTAATGTTAACTAAAAGTATACTTACCATTGTACAATTTTTTATAAAATAAATCCTGACAAAATTTATCATTAAATTTAATATAAATATATAAAAATCAATTGATATTGGTGTTAATCCAAAGTATACTTACATCATTATATAATTCTTTTATAGAATAAGTTTCTCACAAAAATACATGTGTATATAACATGTAGATTGGACTTACAAAATTTAATATTAATCTAAAATTAGTGACTGTATATGTCATTAATTGTTGTGAGTGGTTTTCGGTAATGGACAAATAGGCAGGAGTGGGCCTAATAAGACGAACCCAATCGAGAGGGGCCTTGAGTCACTCAGAAGTGTTAAACTCACAAAGAAGGGAGGTCGGCTCACTAATCACGCAAGCACGAGACGCAAAGCTAGCTCAGAGACAAAGGTCCGTGCTCATCAGGCAGAACTAATCTCAAGTCATCAAAAGACACAAGCTGCGTCCAAGATACTCACCCTATGAGCTTGAGGATCAGTCCATAGTACCACAACTCACATGACTTACATCCCAATCCAATGAGCAACCTCTGGTCCCAAGGTACGGTAAGATCTAATCAGTAGTCAAGAGCACATCTTTCTAGTAGGTAAACCAGCTTCCAAAGGGAGACGCCCACCTACAGATCTCAAAAAGTAGAATCTAGGTTGTTTGTACGGAGTAGCTACACGATGTAACTAATGTACAAATTAGAAAATTACCATTGTAACCTCCCCTACTTCTATAAATAGGGGTCAGTCCATTGTAAAAAAGGACTTCCAAAAAATAGAGAGGTGGAAGCTCTGTCAAAATACTGAGAGAGAGGCTCGAGGGAAATCTTGTATATTGTTACTCTGCCCGTCTAAATAATGAGAGCCTTCGCCTTAAAGGCAAACACAATTAACGTGGACATAGGGCCAAACTGGCTTTAGCTGAACCACGATAAAAACACTCCCAGTGCCTATTTTCTTCCTTTTTCAATCTTTCTCCTATCTATACACACACTCGCAGTTCACATTTTGGGTGTTAACTAAGACCTAGGTCCATAAAACTAAATTTTATCGTCCACATTTTGGTACTAGAAGGAGGGCGCCCTCGAACCTCTAAGCTATTCTCCCTCCGTTCTCTGTGATTCGTTGAGCAGCTGCAATGGTAGAAGGAAGAACGACCAAGAGTGTCGATGCTGTCCTGGCCAACCCAAGGATCGTGTAGAACAATAAGGGCTATCACTGAGTGGCTCAGCCTTCCCAGTTGTAGGCATATTTATCGTCCTTGCAACAGACGCTGTCAGTAATATGGTGCTATCAGCTCCCCACCAACTCATTGCTCTTGAGATTAATGGAGTTCAGACCTTGTGTCAGCGTCAGGAAATACTTGAAAACACAGTGAAAGAAATGGCCAAAGTGGTTAGGGTTCTAGCTTAGGCACAGGTCCAGGGAGCATGAAAACAGGCTCAAATCACAGCACTAAGAGGGGGCCAATGCGTTAATATGGCTTATCCCTCTCACTCGTGGGAAAGGTCCAAAGTTCGATGGCTCCATAAGAACCATGGTGGACAGCGACCCCAGAGCTCCCGTCACTCAAAAAGTTGGGGCAGGTCCAACAAAGGACATGTCCCAAGTTACTATTCCCACGATCAAGAAAAAGACAAGGGCCATTGATCCTCCAACCATCGGTCTGGAGTACATGATCCGATGGTCAAAGAACTCCTCCAGAGGGTAAAACAACTGGAAGGATGCCCTTGAACCTAAGACAGTAAAGACCACTATGAGGAGAGGACTCTATTTACCAGTGAAATAGAGAAGCAACCTCTCCCTCACAAACTAAAGATCTTCGTAGTCTCATAATACAATGGGGACAGCAACCCCTATGACCATCTGGACGCATTTAATATCCAGATATATCTCTAAACGACCAGCCCACTAGTCAAGTGTTGTGTCTTCCTTTGCAACCATCTTCCAGCGAGAAGGTGAACCGCTAAAAAACTACATCACTCAATTCAGGTGCGATGTCCTAACAGCATCTCCACAGGACTTCACAAAGATAGGAAACTATATGAAAGCATTTACAAATCCCCAGTCAATAGCTTGGGAGAGTTCTACGAGCGAGCTGCCAAAAAGATCAAATGGGAAGAAGCCTTTAGCCTGGGAAGGTCTAGGAACGAGGATAGTACAAGCCATTCCAAAAGCAGAGGAAAGGATAGCCAAGACAACTACATTGGCCAACCAATGAAGAAGGCTGGAAGTGAAATCCCTTGGCACCAAGGTCGATATGACAGCTATAGCATTCTGTTAGCCACATGGGAGCATATTTTTGCAACCGGAGAGGATAGGGAGGACTTTGGGAGACCCCAACTATTAAAGACTCATAATAAGCATAGATACAATGGAGATCAATTTTGTGCCTACCATGAAGAGGTCAGACATGAAACTTCAAAGTGTTGGGCGCTCAAAGACGACATCGAGGACCTTATGTGGAGAGGCCGACTACAAGGCTATATGGCGCAATCTTTCAAATAATGATACCGACCGTCATAGCAATAATGGCTCTAACACTTTTACACCTTCTTTTCTTTTATATATGTTACTTAACTGTAAATAGAAATCTTAGATTTGTTTGTGAATTCTGAGAATAAACTTTTGAATGATTTTTTAGGGGACCTGAATACGAACTCAAAATTGTTAATCCTATAATGTTATTTTTCAAAACACGAGGAGCAAGATTTCGCACTTACATACAGATAAGGCTGAGACCCGCTTATTTCAAGTCTGGCACAGGATCACCAGTATTCGCCCAAAGTCCGACACAGGATCGCTAATAGTTCAGGCTCGAGATCATTTTAAGTCTGGCATATGATCGCCAGCATTCGTCTAAAGTCTGGCACAGAATCGCTAACATTCATCCAAAGTCTGGCACAGGATCGCTAGTAGTTCAGGCTCGAGATCATTTCAAGTCTGGCACAGGATAGCCAACATCATTTCAAGTCTGGCACATGATCACTAACATTTGCCCAAAGTCTAGCATAGGATTGCCAGCAATTCGGGCTTGAGATCATTTCAAGTATGGCATAAGATCGCTAGTAGTTCGAGCTCGAGATCATTTCAAGTCTGGCATAAGATCGCTAGCATCATTTCAAGTTTGGCACAGGATCATCAGCATTTGCCCAAAGTCTGGCACAGGATCACTAGCTAATCAACAAGATCATAATGCCCGTAGCTCTTATGCGGCCAAATGCCCGTAGCTCTTATGCGGCCAAATGCCCACAGCTCTCATGCAGCCTATTCAGATTTTGTATTCCACGCTGGTCCATGCACTCAAATACTTAGCTCTAAATTTTATTGACGGCTCGTTATTAAAAGTTTATTACTTGAGATGGGTCGGTATGGTTGATTAGTTGTTCTATACGATGTATATCCTTTTTAGGCCATGAATTATTGGATTGAATCCATCTTTTGTTATAGTCGATTGACCTACCTAATGTTCGTCTTACTCAATATATGTTGAGCTGTTATTTTGCAACAAATCATTCACAATGAATTGCATAAATTAAGGAGATCATCTCATATGATGAACGCAGGAAAAATAAAGGGGAACAAAACTATTTGGCACCTTTTGTTATAAGGAGATTCTGTGCAAAATCTGGAATCAAATACAATGTCTGAAAATAAGGCTCAAAATAAGGAGTACAAAATTGCAAAGTCAATTTACAAAGAAGACTAATTCTGGGAAATCAGGCTCTAATGAGAAGCAGGCTCGATGCTTAGGGCAAAAGGAATGTCCCTTGTTTGATCATCCAAAGGTTTCATAACTTGCAGATCGATTTCTTCAACAACGGCACTCTCGATAGGAGGGTCTTGGCTCGTAAATGTCGTACTTTTGTTAGAAGATCTAGATCTAGTAGTCTTCTTCTTAAAGCCATTGACAGCATCCAAGGCCTCCAATCCAAAGAAGGAAAGATCTAGATTTGGGTGCTGCTTTCACAAAATGTACAAGAAGAGGGAGCTCATCTTAGATTCTATGTCCTCCACTGCCTTCGCGATCCGCTTGGTAGCTTCGACAATGATCCGATCGACCTCGTCTTGCTTTAAGGTGACCTTTCTCCTAGCCACCTCAAGTTCAGCGTTGGCAACCTCAGCCCATTGTGTAGCAGCTTTAAACCTTCATGTCATTGAGTCAAAGCCCCGAAATGTTGTTTCCCAACCTCTTTTCACTTTGGCCAACTCCTCAATGGCTTTGTTGAGATCTAATGTGATAGCCTCGCGATCTGCCACCTCACGAGCTCGAGCCTCCTTAACCTCTTTCTGAGTGACCTCGGCTTTTGTCCTACTCTCCATCTCTAATGCTTTGGCGATCGCAATAGCCAAGTCCTCCACCAGCTTGGCATTCTTATTCTTATAAGACTAGAAAGTTTCCCCCATCTTCACTACTCCCAATAGACCCTGAAAGGTGAATCAAGTTAGACCTCGGAAGAGTAAAAAGGAAACAGAATGGCAAAAGCATGACTTACTAGCAAGACTTCGCTTATAGTGAAGCGCGTCAACCCTCTGCTCGAGATTTTTGTTTCTAATGGTTAGGGGCTAGAGTGAGATCTTAGGATGTCCTGCAAATTCTCATGAACAAACTCAAAATATCCTTGCGTCCCAGGGCCAAGGCTTGGTTGATGCTCTTCTACCGCCTCCTCGTGAGTCGCTTGCCCTGAACCACCAGTAATTTGCTTCCCTTTGCTTATTCTTCATTTCTTGGCAGAGGGGCTAGATGAGGTCACAACTCTAACCACCTCAGTCATTTCGTGAAGAGGGGTAAGAGTCGGCTCTGGAAAAGGCACCGTGATCACCTCAAAAGGAGACTAGCTTGGACCAGTGGGAGCTACCACAATAGCGGGACCTGAAGGGGTCGTAGCAACCTCAAGCTCTTCAGACTCATTAGAGGGTGGGCTTTGGAAAAGAAGCTTCACCATTTCTCCGTAATCTTTGAAGTGAGCCACACCAATTCCTTCACTTGGTGAGCCCCGATCTTTCTAGTAAGATCGATGTTCAATGCTGGAGCTAATTCGCAAGCTCGAAGGAGGTCGTCGTTGAATTTCAGATCGCTCTGTAGATCACTAGTGGTAGCAAAATGACATAACACCTCAGCCTCCTCAGCTCCAAGTGTTGGCTTTACTTTGCTAGCCCCAGTTGTAAAAATAAGATGAAGTGTTGGAAACAAAATGCAAAATCACTAGAGCTCGCATGATCACAACTTGCTTACCCGGTGAAAAACAAAGTCAAAATTACGAAGAGAATGCAAGGATGGGCAGGAAATGTAGATCCAACAAGTCTTATACTGGCCGACATTCGATTTACCCTTAGCCTCTCCCTGAGGCAGAGCCCCTTTAAACTCAGAATTCTGAGTTGAAAGATAATAGATCCTATCTAGGAGCTTGTACTTCTCATGCTGAAGAGATGGCATAAAATCTTCATGGATGGGGGAGGAAGGTCGCTCCTTAGATACATGAGTGCCAGAGAGATAAGTTGAGTATAAGAGTTCAGAGTCAGTTGGGTAGGGGAAAGCTTCAGTTTATTTAGCAGGTTAATAATAAAGGGATAAATCAGTAATTTAAGCCTGGCATCAAGGTGATAAGGGCTGATCGCAATGAACCATTAAGGAGGATGAGCTGCATAGTCATCAAGAGAAGGCACCATGAGACGGCAACCTTTAGGAATATGGAAGCTTTCCACTATGCCCGTGAGCTCGAGCAACTCAATGGTTAAAGGATAGTGTTTAAAAATTGAGTGGTCTGAAGAACCCTCAGTGGCTTACAGCCTCATACTAGGCTCAGGATGAGAGAGTGACCATTCAGCGACCTCACTAGCCCTAGAGGCCACTCCGACTAAAGGATACCTTGGCTCCCCATTGCTAGCCGAGGATTCGGGTTCAATACTTCCTATCCGGTGGCCATGGCATTTATGGGCTACCATCTACACCAAATATGAAAGAAAAAGGGAACTAGTCAAGCCACTGAAGGCAAACCCTTCCTGAGATAACTAATTAAATGAAACTTTCTATGCAGCAAACCACAATATGCCCCGAGCTACCAGGGCAGACACTAAAACTATCAACTAATGAAGCCCGATTAAGCCATCAAATCCCTAAAAGGGAAGGAAATCCAAACTAACAATATACAGATTGTAAAACATTCGGTAGCAAATTGACAAACATTGTCAAACCAGGCAATACCACATTCAAAAACCCACGAAAAGCAAAAGAATCGGGAAAGCTTACCATGACAAAGAAGCAATCAGATCCAAAAATAATTGAAGAAGAGGAAGATTCTGATCAAAGAACGATTGACGTGCTGCTATAGCGAAGGAAAAATCAATGGAGTCGGGAGACGAGATCAGCAGTCACTGTTCGAAAGTCTAAAGGACAAAAGTACCAATGTGCAGGAATGTGAAAGGGATGAACATTTTGTTCCACTTTTATAGCATCGATCAATCAACCATTAGATTTAAAGATTGATCAATTGCCCAAAATTTGACAATTCGGAAAAGCTCTCGGGATTTAGCTTTTGTCAAAATGGAAGTTCTAGGAAAATGTGCACATTAAATGAAAATAATGATGATGAGCGCATATAGAAAGACAAAGCGAGAATTCAAACAACGACATCACATTCCCCAACCTTAATCAGTGAACTACAACTCCCAGTCTGCAAAGCGAATTGAGAGTTGGGGGCTAATGTTATGAGTGATTTCTGGTACTGGACAAATAGGCAGGAATGGGCTGAAGGAGTGTTCGGCCGTGCAGGGACAAAATAGTCCAGAATTTCAAAAAAATTTCTTGCACCCAACCGAACATCCAAGCCCAGATCTGGATAGTAGAGAGCTTTAGACTACTAATTAGTAAAGGGAGCAAGCTCAACCAACCTTTGGAAGCCGCTCAAAACGC